>PVIR01000733.1:95000-154230 GCA_004026965.1 Petromus typicus | reverse complement strand
AGGTTTCTCATAGATAGCTTTTATTAGTTTGAGATAGAGACCATCTATTCCGATCTTCTGTAGAGTTTTGAACATAAATGGGTGTTGTACTTTGTCAAATGCTTTTTCTGCATCAATTGAGATGACCATATGATTTTTGTCCTTAAGCCTGTTAATATAGTGTATAACATTGATTGATTTACATATGTTGAACCATCCTCGCATCCCTGGGATGAATTCAACTTGGTCAGGGTGTATAATCTTTTTGATAATTCTCTGTATTCTGTTTGCCAGGATCTTATTGTAAAGGTCCAATTCTTAAAAGATAGACTAATGTCCATAACTTTGGCTCCATAACTATTCACTGCGCAGTGCAGAATGGAGCAAATAGAGCTAAGTTGCTTAAAAAAAAAAAGTGGCCATCGACTAGTATTACTATTTTTAACACTGGAAGAAACAGAAGTGGATCCTGGGAAAGTAAATCAATAGCTGTGCCCTGTAATTGTACTTACTGATCTTCTTGGTTGAATTCACCATTTCTTACTGTATCTTTTGGTCATATAGTGAATCATCTAGAATTCTCCAGAAACTACTTCCATGAAAATTTGAATATCACGTCAGAATTCACAATCCAGACCACTATAGTTTTCATTTCCTTTAATATAATTATCTTTCCAAAGAGTAAACTTCTATATATATATATATATATATATATATATATATATATATTCTATAGAATATATATATATATATTGAATATTATGTGTATATATATGTATATATATTTGATAAATTTGTATGTCTTCTATGGGTTTTTGAATGATTAATTAAAATTTTTATCTTAGAGTAAATAGAGAAAATACTACTTCCTGATAGTCAATTTATTTGCTCAAAATAAGGATATTGTTAAAAATGTATTGATATTTTATAAAAATATTGATAAAAAGGTAATTTTTAGAATTTGATGAGTACCAAAGTAAGTAATATACAAATACTTTAACCAAGCTATTCACCTGACTTCTGCCCAATCCTACACTAGATAGAATAGTATTACAGGTATTACTCCATATGCTGCTAATTATCCCATAGCCTGAATTCCAAAACAATACTTTGGGTTGGGTTTGGTTTGCTTTGCTTTGCTTTGGTGATACTAGATATTGAACCCAGGGCTTTACATTATCTTCGTCATTCAAATTGAGGGCACCAAATCAGTCGGTATGTCCAGAAACTCTAAACTCATTGTCATGGAATTGGACATGAATCAAACAAATTAGTGTAGTGATCAAAGTTCTAGAAATAGTAACCTATAGTATTACCTAACAGAACAATAGTTACTAGAAGATACATATGATCTTAGATGAAAACAGTTAACATTTTCAGTAGTAACAGGCCCTATTTGAGGTAGATAGATGGGTATACAAGTTTAATATTTGGGAAGGCAGAATTAGCCACACATGGTAAGTATATACTACCTCCACTCTCCACTGTAGTCCTTAGCAGACAAAGAACCAACTTTATCCTTCACACAGTGTCCCCCGGAGCCATTACAAACTCATTGTAGATAGAACAGGCCAAATCTATTTTCCATTCCCAAAGCAAACAATGGTTTTGTGGAAAAAATGAAATTCAGGTTATTGTGGGCCAAGTATCCTGTATAGCAGATGAAAGTGTGGTGGTATATCATCATAACTGTCAAGTCATTGTCCAATTTTCTGATAATATCAGGGAAGAAAAAAGGCCAAGTCTTGGAGCTTTTCTGTAATCAGTGGCTGTGCCCACTGAAAATATTGTTTAATAGTAAATTCAGAAGGACTCTAGTCTGGGCAAGTGGAGACAGAAGGGATCCCAGGATAGCAACTTCACTCATGTGACTCATTAAAGTGTTTAGGCAAATGGAAAGTCTGTATTTATGTCTACTCTTGCTTAAAGATAAAACTTAGGCTATGTTGCAAGATTTTTGCTATTTTCCTTGATATTTTGTTAGGACAAATAATAGTATCTGACATAACAACTGACCCCCAAGTCTCAGTGAATTAACAATAAAAGGTATTTCTTGCTCTCACAGAAGTAAGAGCTTTCCTGAGTGCCTCTTGAAAGTAGTAACAATGGGGTACAGACTCTTTTTATGCTGTGACTTCATAGATGGGTGGACTGTGCCCATCATCTCCATTCACTCTGAAAGGCTTCGATGTTATCACATAGACAAATGCGGGGAAATGTAGTTCACCTGTGTGCCTAGAATGAATCAGATGTGTCTGTCCCCAGTACACATCAAAGCAAAAGAATCTTATTGTTCATGTACTTAAATATTTATTTCTTTAAACATTTTCAGGAGAGTCAGGTGTGATGGTGCAGGCCTGTAATCCAGGACTTAGGAGGCTGAGGCAGGATGACCGCTGTGGATTCAAGGCCAGCCTTAATTACAGAACAAGACCTTGTTCCAAAAACAAAAAATAAAATTTTGGGAGCACTGTTTTGGTACATGTCTATGGATTCTCTGTGTAAAAATATTTCTCAATTCTATGAAAGAAATTATGTTACACAAATGACTAGATTCATAGACTCCCAATATGAGAACTGGAAGTGAATTCAAGGGACTCCATGTTTTAATTCACCTCTTCAGAATAATAATAAATGTATAATAAACATAAAACTGCAAGTCATAATTTTGATCTGAAAGCCAAGTTTTACCTTTCACCCACTTCATGTGAGCTTAGCCAGAAACAAAGAAATACTGAACTCCAAAACACTCTGGGTTTCTTTCAGTGCTGTGGACTGACTGAACACTGTCAAAATGATATACTGAAATTCCTCCTGACATCATCACTGTAGTTGGAAATAGAGACTTTGTGAAAATGATCAAAATTAAAAGTAGTCACAACAGTGTGGCCCAAATCCAATAGGGCTATTTCCTTATAAGAAGAAAAGTACCTGAAGCTCTGTGTTCTCATGAACTAAAACCATGGAGGACACTATAAGATGTTGCTACCTTCAAACCAGAAGAAGACTTTTGACTTGAGCTTAGACTTCCATCCTCCACAACTGTAGAGAATACTTATCGCTTAAAGTCATCTGGTGTGTGACATTCTGTTAAGGCAACCTAGCCAGAAGGATACATGTAGTGAACGACATTTTCTACCATAAACCTTTAAAATATGAAAACAGACCTCTGGCTTTTATTTTGTCACATAGTTAGGAACAACTTGTGTAAGTATTGTCCTTATGTAATCGAGTTTTACTTACAAAGGGAAATGTCTTAAATCTCATTTCTGTTACATATGGTTCTGTGTAAATCAAGTACAGTGTATGTAGAGCCCTAGATGAAGCAAGAAATAGCTCCTGAAACACTTCCACCAGAGTCACTAGTCCATCTTTCACTATATTGTCTCACCTGTCAGAGGCTCCAGTTCTATCTGTAATGCTCTCTTAGACAATCTTGGCATGTAAACATGCATGCACATTACATGTTGCTGAAACACTTAACCCATGACTTCCGTTTAGATTAGTACATAAGATATGATAGAGATTATGAAATTAAGTGAAGCATATTCAGTTTTACCATCAGCAAATCATTTTCCTACCCTTACCTACTTGTTTGCCTTTTGTAAAATCTTTTTGGTTTAGGTATTATACTCAAATTAACTGCCTTGAAGAAAATGATACCCAGTGAAATAACTTACTTTTCTCTTATTATGTTATTAAATTTTGTTTTATCCTTTCATATTTTTTAAATCATTACTTATAGATACAGGAAAAGTTATGGAGGCTAAATAGTAGAAACAAAAAAGCACAGAAACATATTTTGGAAAGTTGCTGATTCCTTGACATTTGCCTTGACCATCTTTCTCCAACTGTATGTAGGATTTTCACACATGGATCATGAGTCTGCTTCTTTGCAACCAGTACAGACTTTAAGAATGCACAGACCATTGGAAAGCAGGTTTCAGCATTCCCATTTTAATAATAAATATAAACACACACTTATCCAGTGTGTTTTACGCCTGCCTGCAACAAAAGCAGCTGAACAGATTGTGATGAAATTCAGAGACTGACAGTCTGACAAAAAAAAATCTCTTTTTGTCTAAAATCTGGCTTCCATAGGTTTGTGCAAATCTAAATATTTGATTTTGCACTGGAAAAGAAGCCAGTCTTATGTACAATTTATAAAATGAATGTGTAGATACATGTTTCAAAATCTCCAAATTTTGTCAACACATACTGTCCAATGTTAAAGACTTCTCTCTCCTGCTTTTTCCCAGGGCTCCAGGATCTCCCCGCCCCCTACTTTTTCAAATGTTAACAATATTTAACCAATAAGAACCCTTTTACAAACCAGTATTTCCATAATGATTTATCAGTAGTTTCAGTGTCAAATTGCCCTTTCCTCAGCAGGGAGTTTTAAGCCTTGCTGTATTGTACTTCCAAGACACTCAGGAGCTGGAGTTGGGAGATAGAATATTTTCTTTGAAGTCTGCCTTCAAAGCATACAAGGATGCAAACAAGTTTCAGTCACTCGGCATTCAAACAATTCCATCACATGGAGACCAGGACTAAATATTGTACCAAATTTTCTAATTATATCTTTGTGATATTGGCTACATTAGGTTAAGTGAAAAAAGTCTAGTATCAACATAACACTCCTTGTCTATACAGGGTATCAGGACTTTGAAATCATTTTTGCTTGTTGGCTCTAAATCTCTGGCAAGTCATATTCACAATTTTAAAAAACCAAAATATTATCTATTTGTAATAATTTCTTTACATATGTATTAAGGTGTTTATTGTGCCAGAGATACATATAACAAGAGTAATATATGCGTATGGATCTCTCAGTTTATTCTTCTGCTGCTATATTATCTTTATGGTTTATGTATCATCAAAATTTAGCTGCCTCATTTCCATTTCTTTATGGAATTTCTTAGTAATTTCAGACCCTGAGAGGTGGACCTTCTCATAAACTTCCTAAAGTTCATATATAATGTTGTCCTTTTTAATCACAGAAAGGAAGAAAAGGTAAAAAATGTCCCCCAAAAGCAAATAACTAAAAATCAGAAAAAGAATGAAGAAATATCACATGAGTTAGAGAATTCATAAAAATCATTTACAATTTTTGACAGAGACAGGTGTCATCCTCTATCATCTTACATAAAGAAGAGTTTAGCTAACTGTAGTCAAGTCAGTCAGGAGGATGAACAGGGAAGGGCTCCAAGGGGCTCACAACCTGCCACTCACTGCTGACAAAACTTTATAATTATAAAAATAAATATCACACGAGCCGTATTTGGAAGACTTACAAGGATACACAGAGAGCGCACCCTCCACACGGAGTTGCACAAATCAAGTCAGCGACCTGTTTTCAGCCGACACCAAACAAGGCGGCCCTTCTTCTAAAGTGATGAGTGTTCTTCAAGCAGCGAGGGAGCACTGGCTGCTGTTTGATGCCGATGACATTGAAAATTTAGGGGAACAGAAATCCCATCATTTTTCATTTGTATGCAAATTTGTCTGTTTCAGAAATTAACCCCTGGACCCCACGTCACTTTTCATCTCCAGGAATTTTCTTTGCCAGCATCCCACGGTATCATCTTGTCACTATCCTGAGGTCACCAGGCTTCCCTAGTTTAAAAATAAAACTAGTACCACTAAAGTCATAATAGTGCTTTGTTTTCCCTTGGTGGATAAAGAGCAAGGGAAGGGGAGGATTATTGTAAAATGCACATCTCTAAAGCCAGCAGCATTGAAATGCAAACTGCATGTTACTTGGCCAAACAACTCTCACCGCCCACTACTCCAAGAGCTAAGGTAAACTGGGACAATAGGGCAATCCTATTACCCTCCCTTTCAAGCAGGTCTTCAACTGTTAAAAAGTTCCTTTGTTACTTCCCACCTTAGACAAATGTCATCATCTACATGTGAAGGGGAGAGAGGTGATTGAGGTTTTTAATTGATGTGGATTTAATTATGCTAATTTAGACAGCTGTAAAGCATTTCAGTACAGCTACATAATAGGGTGAGCAAATACAGGTGCCCTTCACTGTAAAGGCTTAATTTTTAACCTGGGTAACTTGAAAAGGAAAAGAGTTCAAAAGCTTGGACAATGTGACAGTTGTAGATCTGAGGTTCACCACTGGATGAAATATTTAGGAGGCTCTAAATACTTATTTCTAAACACTTACTCTTGATTAAAAACCCTAGATCTGTCTCTAATTGGAACGGACAATTTTAAAGGACAGTTTTATTAAGGGTTGATTTGAGATAACACTAAACCTGAATTAGGGAATTAGAAATTATCTTTATTTCCATCTGTGAGAAAAAAAAAACTACACAATGGAAATAGTGATATTTTAAAAGTAGCAAAAAAATTGTAAAAAGTTTTTTCTTAAAAAGGAAGGAGTCCAGAAGTGGTTTGTTTGTTCTATAAAAGGGGGTTGAACTCAGGACCTTGCATGTGAAAGGCAGGCACTGAAACCACTGAGCTAAATCCCAGTCTTGTTTTTGTTTGTTGTTTGTTGTTGTTGTTGTTTTTTATCTTTATTGGGACATTAAAAATGATAAGTTTGAATCATTTATACTTAAATGGGCATACCTTGAGGATATCCTCATAAGTGAAATAAATAGGGCACAGATAGGTACATTTTGCATCTTTTCTCTGGTATGAGAAAATCCCAGTCTTGTTTTTGAACTTTCATGACAAGGTGAATTTGCCTTGCCATATATCTGACACATCCCTCTTCGAAATGTGGGGACGTGCTAGGGGATGTCATCAGGGAGAAACATCCTCTTTTAATTCTTTAAATTTCTGGCAAATGCCAGTTTTCTCGGGTTTTTGCTTTCGCTGTGGTTGGCTGGTTGGTTGGTTGATAACACAAAACCCTTAAATTGCTTTAAGCCATAATAGGAATGGCACAGAGTCCTGAGCTTTCTGGGAGGCCCAAGAAACACTGGCTGATTAATTCTCTGCTCTGGAGAGAAGCCTTAGTCTCAAGCGCTAATGCTGAACTAGCTGCGTAGGATCTTGCGAGTGAAAAGGAGGAGGAAGTCTGAAGGACTCCCGGGACCTTTTCTCTAGATCGCAGAGGTGAGGAGCTCTGACATGTCTCTGCTTTTCAGTTCCCTCTCCCGCTAACGGAGCTTTCCTCACGGCACAGGTGGCTGCCATAGACACAGATTTCCCTCCTAGAAGGCCCCTCCTGGACCCCCAGGACAAAGGGCGTGTAAATGAATCATCTTCCCTTCTCACCCTTGTCAGGCTTCTCTTCTGTGCATTTTCCTTTGTCTTCAACTCACCAAAGATGTAATTAATCGGCAAAGAACAGAAGAAAGGAGCAGGGCACCTCGCTTCCGCCCACTCCAGGAAGGCGCAAGCTGACCTTTCCAGTCCTGTCTCAGTTTTTGGTTAAAACACGCAAGTAGGGGTGTGAATGGTGGCTCTAGTTTTCCTGAACCCTTCAGATCTTTGATTAGTTATATAACTTCTGCTATTTAATTGATTTACTAAACATAAAAATCACTCTCAGTTTACACACTTGTGGAGGTTTCATAGGCAATCAACACACAAAGTACCCGGGAGTGTGTGCAGCCTGCATGAGGCAGAGGACAAGGCCCGCTCTTCCGGGCTCCTCTACAGCCCCGGACTTTGTACTTTTCCATCCAGCACCTCCACTCCCTTCTCTTTGTGGTGACCCGGTACTCCTTTAGAGTTTTCTATCATAGTTTCTTTTTCCTTTAATCTTTTAAAATTCTTTCTCATTTAGTCAGTTTTTTACATAACATATTTTTTTCTTTTTATGGCTTCATTCAGACTATTTCATTATGTTTATCTTTTTTCCCCAAACTAAAATATGACAAAAATAGCATATAACAAATTTTAAATTATAGCGTGTCCAAATATTTCACTAATTATGACAAAGATGTATGGGATTAGAGCTAATACTTAATGAAATCCCATTAATCTATATTTATGTTTCTATAACTACTTCTAAAGAAGGCTTCAAAAGAACAATTTGTAGGATTCTACCTGAAAAAGGTAGGATTATTGAAAGGGAAAAGAACTAAAATGAAGAGTGATCAGAGCAACTTCAATTCTGAATGACTATTCTGGATAAATTATGCTGCTTCAAGATACAAACCAAAAGAGCAGTATGGAACACAAAAGTCTAGAGTAAATCATCTAATGTGGAGCTTTGTTCTGGATCTACTATTTTTGTGATCAAAAATAATTGATTTATCCTCTCTATTCTCTACTTTATTGTGAATAAAATAAAGGACACAGAAAGTTATTGTCAAGGTTTTTTTCACAAACAGCAAAAGACTGATTCTTGGGTGTCATGACATGGAAGTAATCAGAGGCCAAAAGGAGGTTTACTTTCCAAGCATTCTGTGGACCACATTAACCACCACTGACTTCCATCCTCCCTCATAAGTAATATTGGTTTTAAGCAGATTGGTAACAAACCTATCTCAGCAGTTCCTGGCTTCCCTGGAGGCTAGGAATAGCATGTCACCCAGATCTAGCCAGTGAGACATGGTTGATAGGCCAATGCAGGTTTCTGGGATAGCTTCTGTCTTCTTGATGTCCTAAAATAGATTAACTATCTTGTGACCATGAAGCAATATGGCTGAAGAAAGAACCAAGACAACATTTATAGACATCTGTCCTGATACTGCGCTGTTTACCCAGTGCCCCTAGTTACCTACCCCTAAACATTCATCAGGAGAGATAACAAAACTGGATTTGTTTAATATTTCGTATTTCCATATTTTCTGCAACTTGCAATTGTGCACATTTCTAGCTGATATCGACTGTCTGTTAAGGTTTAATTGGGTGTGTACAGAACCCATACATAACATTAGGAAGGAGTCATTAGACTAGACAAACTGAAATATGAGTTTAGATAGATAAGGTCAAATATTAAGTTCCATGAGAATTTTTATAGCATCTAAAATACTTTACAGAGCTGGCAATGTAGCTCAGTGTCACTGTGCCTGCTTTACAAGCACAAGGTCCTGAGTTTGATCCCTGGTACTGCAAAAGAGAAAGCTTTACATTTGTTATTTAAAAATGTGTGCATATGTATATCTATATATCAGTCTATATGTATATCCACATACCTAGATAGAAGTCCATAAACATGTGGTCATCAAAATAATGGCTATATAAATCTGAAACTGAATCTTAATCCATGAGTAGTACTATTCAAGGTTACCTGGCAAGTTTGAAGCAGATGTTTCACTATAGTGAAACAGCTGGTCATTAAACCTTCCAGGATCTGAGAAGCACTTTAGTAAATGGGCAGGGCAAATAAAACTGTAGAAGATGTGGTCTTTTTGATTTTATGCACTTTGACTTTTGGCCCTGTGGTTTCCCTGGAGCACCAACACACCAGTAGACAAGAGGCATTTAACTCTGTGCCACTAAGATGCAATCTTACATCGAATTGTCTATATTGTTTCCAATTTGACATAATAGACTTATATAACACTCATAATATATGTATTTTCATGTTTCTGATTGTTTCTGAACTAATTATTATTTATTCAAACATAATTTGAAGTTTCTTTTTCAATGATCTTTACTCTGGTCCAGGAGTGGTGGCACATGCATGTGACCCCAGTGCTCAGGAGGCTGAGACAGGCAGGTCACCAAAAGTTCAGGGCCAACCTACACTAGATAGTGAGACTTAATCTCAAAAAGAAAGAAATAAAGAAATACAGACAAATAAAAATCTTTTTTGCGAATCAAGAAAACTTACTGACACATATTTTACATACATGTGTTAAAATTTGGTCTGCTGGGTTAAAACATAGAGAAAAGTCAGATGTCATTGTAAGTTTTGATTTTAAAGAGGGTAAAGTCTGGTTAGTAAAATGACACTGAGGTACAGGTTAAAGAATGGACTTCAGTTTGGGTAGCACTTGAATTGGAGCAGGGACCAGGACAAGAGACCAAGTGTTGATTTTCAAAAAGTCAGAAATGTGTAAGTTCTTAGTTAAAAGAATTGGAAAGCAGTGCAGTGCAGTGGAAAAAAGCATAAGCTGCCTCATTGGCTCCAAATTAATTTAAATTAATTGCTTGGCATACCCTTTGAGTCAGTGCCAGGCTCTGAGCGACACCTTGAGCCCCTGACCTAACAGAGATGAGCAAAATGGATGCAGGGCCTGTCCTCACACAGCTTCCAGGCCAGTGTGGAAGACCGAAGGAGCCAGAATTGCCCTCAGACACACAATTGCATTCGCAGTGACTTGCAAACTGTTGGGAGCTTATAGAACTGTAACAAGCTATCCTTTAATGGGGTGAGGAAATCTAAAGCTGAGGTAGCTGTCCACAAAGAGGGCTGGCATGCCCAGCAGCCCTGGATGAGGCCAATCCAGTACATTCCTGCAGCCAAGCAATGACTTTGTTTTGGGTGACCATGGTCAAGGAGAAATTCCAGCATTTGCTTTCTGAGAAGGTACTGGAAACTTACACAAGTTTAGGAATCAGGGTTTGACAAGCAAGATCTTATGATAATTAAGTGAGAAGAGGTACCTAAGAGAGCCCATTCCAGTAAATGTTAACTACAAAGCAGTTTCCTGTCCCTCTAACTAACTGACCTTCTACTAAGCCGTCCTGCTAGTTTTTTCTCTCACTAGAAGCACTAGCTCTAAACATAATGGAACTTTTCTTGTGATTGACTGTCTGATACGCCATGTGCCAACTCAAAGTAATCTCATGTTTATTGATTTAAGGTATTCTTAGCCTTGTCAGTCATTTCTCAAATCAACTGCTTAGTTTCCATTCTTACTGCTTTTTGTTATTTTGAATAAAATGTTTATTTTTAAAAGAATCAAAGGTCCCCATCTTCATGAGCCTTCTGTCTTGATCTATTAGTCAGGGTTCTCCAGAGAAACAAAGATAATAATGAATGTGCATGTGTGTACGTGTACATGCACACATACACACATACATATATACACATGGGAGAGACAGACAGACAGATTTTAAGGAATTGGCTTACAGTATTGTCTAGCAAGTCTGAATCAGCTGGGCCAACCATTGGAGGGAGGCTGGGGAACTGGATGAGCACACTAGCACTCTTGGAGGCTGAAGAAGGAGGATCAAAAACAGAACTGAGAGTGCATGTTGAGCCCACATACAATCTGTAAGCTAAATTCTGACGTTTTTGGGCAACCTTAGGCTGTAAGTCCTTGAAGTCCTTCTGAGACCTCCTCATCTTGTGAAAGATAATTTGCTTTACTCAAAGTCTACTGACTGAAATGCCAGTCACTTCTAAAAGACACCTTCACAAAGTCAATTCTAGACTGATGCTTTAACAAAACTAGGTACATTGGCCAGTGAAGCTGGCAAACAAAATCAGCCATTCTCTCTGGCCACATAGCTCATCGTGAGATTAGCTGCCACCTCCTATGAGAGTCTAGGTCTCTGCACTGGTATGAAACAGCCTTCACAGGGGTACACTGGTCCTGACTGCAAGGCTGGTGTCATGATGTGAGAGTGTAAGAACTCAGACCTCTGGGCAGGTGCTTCAGAGACCAAGAGGCACATGAGGAGGGCAGGGAGAGGTCCATGGCTGCTGAAGAAATAGAACAACAGCATGTATGGCCCCTGCAGGTTCACCCATCCTAATGGTATTCCAACTCTCAGCTGAGTTCTAAGTGTGCAGTTGTGACTAATCTTGGACAGTGTTCCAGGATTCCCAGCCACAGCACTGTGTGCTCCACAGGGTTGCTGCACCAGGTTTCCCTGGTTGGCCTTGCTGCTAATCTCAGACAATTATTTTTAACAGTATGAGCCCTAGTTGTCATATCTGTAAACTGGAAAAAAATATCACCTACTTTCAGGTTGCAGTGAAAGTTGAATGAGACAATCAATACATCTAAACTCTAAGGCAATTAACATTGAGCTTGATCAATAGTAAGTATTTTAATGAATGTCGGCTATTACCATAAATTCTATTCAACTCCTCCATCAGAAGCATGTTGGTAAGTTAAGCTCTGGTCACTGTGAATTGCTTCTCTTTATGTGTATGAGTGTGATAATTTTTTAGTTAGGTATATGCTCATATATTTCTATTATATTTCATTCACATTTGCCCTATACTCTCTGTATCTTCCATTAAAAGGTAAGGACTGAAGATAGAGGGGAGTGTTGGTCAAAGGGTACAAACCTTCAGTGATAATATAAATGCTAGAGACCTACTGGGCAGTGGAATGACTATCATTAGTTATATATTGTATATTTAAAATTGGATGAAAGTAGATCTTAACTATTTTCACCAGAGGTTTACCTTTTAAAAAGAACAAGGTAAATATGCGAGGTGATAGATACGCTAGTTAGCTTAATGATGATAAGCATTTCACAGTGTTTACATAAACCAAAACATTGGATAGCATCCCTAGAGACATAGTTTCATATGTCAATCTCACCTCAATAAAACCAAAAAATAAATAAATAAAAGGGAGAAAGCAAGATATGAATAAATAAGTAGTCAGTCATACAATGTCTTTCTAACTGCCTCAGATGTCTCTCAGTTCCCAGTAGTTACCAAAGTTAGCAAACACTCTCTGAGAGCACACCAGTTTAGGACGGCAGGCAGGTCTTCTTCACGTGGAGGACTAGCGTGTTTATCAGTAAGGGATACAACTGGTAAATGTTACACGTCTCAGCACCAAAGTGCAATAATAGAAACCTGAAGACCACAACTGGTGGATTATTCTGCAGGGCTCATGGCCTACACAGGCAGCCTCACTTCTCAGCAAGCCATACTCGCTTTCCAACATTTCTGACACACCTGGTCCGGGTGGCTGAATCCTCTGCTGGGCCCAGCTCCTGAGCTGTGAAGATGCTATTCAAGAGCTTGCCATGGATGTGCTTTTTCTGCTTCTGTGCTTTTGTTTGGGGAGGAGATCTGGGATTATGCATTTTCATTAGTTTACTATCCACATTCTTGACACTAAACAAGCACAGTGAGTCTAATCATAGAAAGGGTCATTTACTTTCTATTTTGGGTCACTTATTTTCTCTATTGAAGGAAAAGAATGTGACAGCTCTGTATTAATAGTGCCAGAATTAAAAATCCATCTTCTTTTGAAAATCTGAGTATCATGTCCCTTTGAACCCCACCTTCCACTTATAGTTGGTATTTACATCTCTCTTCACATTTTGTACAATCTTACTTAACAACTAAGAAACACTTCCGCCAGGAAACTAAAGGTCACAGGAAATGGAAACACCATCATGTCACCAGTTTCCATGGAAGCAGTAAATTGTGTTTGCTGTGTTGTGGTGCATTCCCGGGGCCCTCCTTTCCTCCAGGACCCCCAAAGCAGAATGACATGTCTGCCCATGAATATATTAACAGCAGTAACTTGACATGCTCGCTGTGACAATATTGGTTGTACTTCACATCGCTCCCCTGCTGTGGTCCAAAACGAGATCCAACACCCCTGGGCCCCTATGGGCTTGTAGAGCAGCTGAAGGGCCAACTGCCAGTGGCTCTGGAACGGGCTCCTTCCAGCATCAGCACCTGACTTCCTGGCTGCTTCCCTTCCAGTCTCATTGGTTGATGGGGCAGCTGTGATCCTGACAACGATCTTGGTGTTGGGTCAAGTTTTCCGTTTGGCTGACATACTCCATTGGATTCCATTTTCCTTGACTCACCCTTGATTACAGGAAGTGCTCTCTATTACTTTTTAAAAGAATATGGCATTTTTAAGCAAAGCTTTGGATTGGGATTTTGAAAGCATGATCCATGACTGTTTATTCTTTTCAGCGCCAAAATGCAAGCAGTAAGGCTAGAGCCAACCCCAACCTATTGTTTAGTGTATTAAATATAATTTTAATGTTAGAATAAAGTACATCGATCTTTCTCTCCCTAGGAACTAGAGTGCAATATTTGCCCATATAAGCAGCTTATAGACACAAATGTGATAAGTATTTTTATGTATTAGAAAGGTCATGAGACTCTAAAAAGCTTTGAAAGAATAAATTTCTGTGTCCTAATATAGAAAATGAAATAGATGTAACTCAATAAAAGAGTGCTCTTGTTTAGTAGTTAAAAGACAAATCAGTTGGAGATTCTTTCTATAGGAAAACATTGCCATTGTTGTCTCTTTATTATACAACACTATTTTCAAAATAGCCTGTGATAATTAGGGTCAAGAGTATGCAAATTGTATCTGATTTAATTTGTTTCTTTTTTTAGGAAAAAAAAAAAAAAAGCAAAATTCACTTCCAGGACATGGGATTCTGAAAATACTGCATCTGTGGATAAAATTATATTCTATTATATATTCTATTCTATTCTATTATAAAAATATAATATATAAAATTATATTATATTCTAAGAACTCTTTTTTATCCTACACATTTTAAAAGTAGCTAAATATTACAGAAATATGTAAAATAAAAATTCAGAAACTCTGAAGTAAACAATCTGGTAAATAATCCATAACTTTTTCTCTATATATTTAAATATAAATGTATATAATATTTTAACAATGACAAAAATACTATAACTCCTCTATGTGACTTCTTTTGCAAATTATAGAAGATTTAATAATTATTAAACATTTTTTCCATTTCATGATACCTAAAACTGTCTCCTTTTAATACATACAGACAGAGTAGTAGAAGGGTTCAATTTGTGAACTTTGGTGGCAAATGATTTTGGTGAGTTTAAATCCTAGACTCACCATCAGTAATGCTCCCTGTGCTTTACTTTCTACATCCATAATGTACTATTAAGAACACCAATGGCCAGGGATTTAGCTGCGTGGTTCCAGAGCCTGCTGTGCAAATGCAAGTTCTTGAGTTTGATCCCCAGTAACCACATATCACAACACCCGGCGTGATGACTCATGCCTGTAATTCCAGCACTCAGGAGGCAGAGGCAGGAGGATTGCTGTGAGTTTGAGGCTTGCCTGGGCTACATAGTGAGTTCAGGGCCAGCCTGAACTACAAAGTGAGACCCTGTCTCAAAACCAATAAATAAATAAAATAACATCCACATGAAATGGATTAAGGAGTTGCTGCATTGAATTTGACATGCATGAAACTAAGATAGTACTACCATCATAGACAGTTGGTATCTAATTAAAAATCCAATATTTTTAGACATTTAGGTTTATCATGATTTCTTTAGTGTCTTAGGACATGCGTATGGTACATAATGTTCACATTCATTGTGGGAAGTTGGTAGATGTATATAACACATCTCAAATCCTCTTTTTCATCTCCTTTCCACCTCTCTCATCCTCTTGATTCCTTTCTTTTCTTTTTCGGACATGTTTGTCTCTCAATTCACCCAATTTCTTTTTTACATCCTATGCCACCCTCTACTTCTTGATCCTTTCCCCTTGAAGAATGAGATTTTTATTCTTACATACACTGCTCTAGTGATCACATTTCTATGTAAGATTCCACCTTTGTGAAAGTCTCTAGGGGCTAGATTTTTGTAAACATGATTTTTATCCAAAAATTCTTATCTTTTTGATCTAATATTAGTGTTACCATCCCCAAATTATAACTATGTCCCACTATGAGTAAAAGCAATGACAATAAACCTTGAACTGAAGAAATACTTCCTGAAGGAAGCCTTTTACCTACACTAAAAAATGCATTTTTTTACAAAGAAACTAAGAACCCTCTAATATAATATATCTTAAGTATATTTATTGTACCAAGCAAATTAAAAAATGATGCTTTCATATTTTTCACACCACTTATACTTCTGCAAATCTTTGATTCTGTCACCAAAAAAAGAGCATCTTAACGTCCTATCATCATTGTTAAATGCAAAAAAATCATATTCTTACAGGCGGATATGCATAAAAAACCAGCTGTGTGACAAATGTGTATAGAAATTAATAAATCAACATACAGAATAATTATTTCACATTTTTCAGGTATGATAACATTTCCCCTCATATATAAAATGAAAGTATTGTCAGACAGTATTTCAGAAGTCATGCCGTCCAAGCCATCCTGGTCCTGCTGCGGTGCAGGTCCTGACAACCTTGTGCTCCTCACAACAGCACACCTGACAAAGTGCGCACTCTGAATGGCAAACATTCTGCAGCTTCTTAGATATTTATTTCTAGTTCTTTGCTATAAAGCTGGTTTGAGGTTTTGTCAGAGGTAATCATGTGTTACACAAATGACAATCACATAACAATAAGTGTATCTCTGTTTATCCACATAGTTTCCCCTCAACTGTTTGAATGATGGAAAGGTTTTTCATCACTAATAGCCAGGCTCAGATAAATATATAAAGTGGTCCTCAGGTCCATGGTGTCCCTCCTCCACAGCAACATATCCTGTGTTCTTTACAGAGTTTACTCTACTTTTTGGGTTTGCTGTCATTTTCTCTTTCCAGAGTTGTTAAATAAAAGAAATAAAAATATTAAATGTTACAACTGAGAATTTCTGTAGAAGTATTTTGCCCTTCCTCAAAATAGATTAGTATATGGCATGAATGTTTTAAAAATTAAACTGCAATCTTTTTTTCTGAAAATGGAAATATAAAATCAATACATGTTTATATTTTTTACGTTACTCCAAATGATATTTACTTTATACTAGTTTATATTTAATATCCTTTAAACAATCAATTCTCTTCTTTCTCTACCTGACCTTTTAAACTACAACTTGTCAGTGATAACATAAGCCTAATTCTTTGGAAATAATGTTCAGTTAACATAATTGGCATTATAGAGTCTTAAAGTACATTATAGAAGAGTCTGTCACTAGACACTAAATTGAAATTTTAAAGAAAATGATGGAAATAGCTGTAAGGGAGAAAGGTAGCCTTTTAAATCTAATTTGTTATGCACCACAGTAGGGTAATGGATGCAATGAAAGTTCTTTTATTGAGTTCCCATGTCCAAAAGGTATTTAGGTAGCAAAAGATGTTAAGCAGGCCCCCTGTAATCCCCCTTTAACTGAAGATAGCAGGAAATAAGGTATATAGGTCTGTGTCCTCCTGGTTTTTATTTCCTGGAGAGTACAACTTCTGCAAAGGACACCTTAGGCTGCCTGGAGATCACAAAGGGCGCACGAGCACCCCTCCGGTCTGCCTGAATAGAACGATCTGAAGCACGCTGAAACCACACGGGGAGTTCACTCCTGCAGGTGGGTCTTTTCAAATTCCAACAGTGAAGAGTTACTGGAGAATTGGTGAGGATTTCACTAGGCCCCAGCAGGTTTGAGATCAAAAGCTTTGGTTAAATAAAAGCCTGTTGGGAAATCTTAAAACCTCTTTGTAATGTAACTTTAAAAAGTTAATACAAAGAACCCTTAGACCGAAGCTGTAACAGCGCGAACAAAGAGTATATCAGAACTGATTCCATTAAGAGAAAACGGTCACACAAATTCACTTAATTTAAAGAGCAATCCAGTTATATTACTGTGTGAGAGAATAGAACTTACGCTACAGCGTCCAGCCCATTTAAGAGATGTGCTCATTTCTTGTTACACATGCGAGACTTCATTCTTTGAAATTCAGATATGCTTTTTAAAAACACATAGATTCACTTTCTGAAGAAAGAAAGAACAACATGCAGCCAAACGCAGGTAGAAACTTCCAAAGCAACTTAAAATTAAACCTCATGTGTAGTCATCAGTCTATTGGTTAGCTCTTTTTCATTTTGTAGTCGTCTGTCCTCCTTATAATTATAAAGGTGCCACTGATGCTAATTAGAAAATCATTCATTTGCACACTAATTTAATATAATTTTTATAATCAATGCCAATCAATTCCTTGGGGAGTCAAGTACTTTTATTAGCTAAAGTTACTCACTGTGGTTTAGGTGGGCCACACACTTTCTTTGGTTCTAAGGTTGGAATTTTGCATTTGTTCTGAATCTCCCAGAACACTTAGGTGTGCTCAGTCTCTTACATCTTCACATTGGGCGTGTGACGTGGGCATCTGCGCCTGTGTTACTGCTGTTTTCTTACTTCTCTCCATTTCTTTCCTTCTCTGTGTGCCATCAGACTGGTACCAAGAAAATGAATGCAGAGAGTAGAAAGAGACCTAAATCTCTGTGGATAAGGCATACAAATCTCTGGGAAAGGGGTAAGTCCCTCCTGAGTGAACTGCTCCCAGCAGATTCCTCCCACCTTGAGAAACATGAGCAAAGACACCAATTAACTGTCTGCAGAGGGCAAAGATAAGAAAAACACCTGTGACAATTCTGGATCACACATGCTCTCAGCTGACTCCTGGCCTGACCTCGGCCTTCCCAGGTGTGCCATCAGAGGTTTCAGCTCTGTGCCAGCTTCTGTTGATGTCTGTCCTGATGGAAAGGCAGCTCAGCTGGCTGCTCAATTGTCCAATTTCTTATTGGTGTTAGATACAGAGCTTCACATTAACGATGAACAGAGCATCAGTTAGTCAGCCTTTGTCTCTTGGGTTAGTATGTATGAGTGAGTGCTATGCATATCTGGGTATATAACTGTGTGTATGTCATAGGTGCTCATGCAAATAAAGTTTCTCCAGGACATGTTATCATGATATAAACCCATTACTCAAACAGTGAACCCATGCTCACCAAGGACTGCAACACTAGGTGATCTTATATAGCATGGATATTTCCGGGGATACACTGAAGATTTACTGACATGTTTCATGTGTTTCAAACTTCTAAATTCATTCCAGTGTACCACTGCATATGCTAGAATTTGCAAGTAAGTTTTAAATCCCCCAGGTCTGCAAACCATTGTGCCAGTAGGTATTACTTGGAATAAATGTTTTTTAACTTTGGCAACATCAACAATGTTCTGGACTGTAACAAATTATTTTTAAAATATGTGTTACAGAATCAGTCTTAAGATATTTCTAATTTTGTGGTGGGTAAGATATCTTCAGTAATATGCATCATGGATTGGTCTGTAATTTTAACTTGGTTGTCCTCTGCTCTAGCCCTCTTATCTTACATTTAAAAAGGCATGGTTACATTTTGTCTCATAACAAATGTGCAAGTCTCTCTCATCAGAGACAGGGTTATCTCATTTAGATGGTTTCTTTGGTGAAGAGTATAGTGCTAGACATAGTATAAGTGCTAAATAAGTACTAACTGAGCTGATGAGCAACAAATTGATGAATAAAATTAAATATACCACTATTCATTGACTTCTTCAGTGTCTAACAGATAAAGGACAACAACTGACATTTAGCACTTTTCGAAAGTGAAAACTGCTCTTTTCTGTTAAACGCTGCATGCTGAAGACATAAATAAAGACATGTCTGGCAGACGTGGGCTGTGGGACAGCAGTGATGCCCTGCTGGACTCTAAAGGCTTGCGATCTGGCTGGCTTAGCCTTTAGCTGTGACTTACCTCCTCATAAATGTGTTGACCGGAGTAGAGCGACTTGGAACATGGAAAGAACCACTCCCTGCCCATCACAGCTCTTCCCAGGAACGGGCAGCGCACAGTGAGTGAGCACTCGGTGACCTGTGCCGGTCTTGTTGATTGATACAAAGTGAAAGCCAGTCGCTGTCACCCTCTTCCCTGGTTCTTTTTCCTCCTCCTTCTTCTGGCCCCCTTTTCTTTCTCCTCCTCGTCTTCTCCTCTTCTTCTTCTCCACCCTCTCTTCTTCTTTCTCCCCCTAGTCAGCCCATCTCCCCTTCTTCTCCATTCTACTCTTTCTCCCTCTTTACAAAATGTGTTCCCTTCCATATCAATATACAGCACTTATCCCCAGCATTAGAACGTGTGTTTTCCTGGGTGCTCAGTCTCTTGGGCTCAAAGAAATTCTGTGTCACAGTTGCTGGTCTTTAGTTTGCCTTTTAGGTTGCCAGTGCTCATTGTCAAATATTAAAATATCTCACAATAATTTCTCTATTGGAGAAAACCAGTATTCATGGTTTAGGTTTTGTAAATGCTCTATTATTTTGCTTATTTATTCAAACACAGGTTGATATTTTTAAAAACAAATTTGGAACCAGAGTGTGACTAACTTAAAATTTTGTGATGCGTTGCTTATACCTGCCCATGGTATGAATGTTCCCCTTCAGCTGCCCATGGTAGCCTTCACTGTAGATTTCATAATGTAGTTAATCTTATTAACAGATATTTAGGCTGTTTTATTTTTCATTCTTATAAACAGTGCCTTAATAAACAACTTTTAACATCTTTGAAAGTTCAAATTTATTTTCTTGGCATAAATTCTTAGACATGAAATGGACTTAAAATGTTGAAGTATTTTGTTAAATTGCTTTCCAAACAAGTTGTGCCAATTTATACTCCCACCAACTGTGCACAAGCTATTTTCCCTATAGCCTAAACTAGATATAATTCATTTAAAAAATCATTGTTAATCTTATAAGGAAAAAGTTTGACTTTTTTCATTTTTAAATAAATTTTAGGAATGTATGGATCTTTCATAAGGGATTTCAGCCCAAGGCCTTTGCACAGAGTTTATTCTGACCTCTTTATAAAATTTTGAGAGCAAGGTCTCATATCATTGGATTATTGTGCCTTTTTGTAAAAAAAAAAAAAAAAAAAAAAAAAAAAAATGTCTCTCCTGGAACTCTCTTTCTACTTTTCTGACTGCCTGGCTCCATTTATAAACAGTTCTGTGGCAGTAGGTGAACATTTAAGATGGCTGCCAGTATTTCTGCCATCTCCTATGTGTGACTGTGTGCAATTTCCTTCCCTTTGTGTGTGGCCTATACCTCGTGACTTGCTTTGAATGAACAGACTGTCACCAAAGTTATTGAATTCTATTTCCATTAGGTCAGAAAAGACTATGACGTAGGACTTGGAATCAGAGTCTTTTGTTGTTTATGAAGAACCAGATTCCCATGTTGGAAGATCCAAAGTAGAAAAAAAAATGTTTGATTGAAAAACTTCTGGCCAACCACCAACAAGGAAACGAGTCTCTGTTCCTTTAGAGAAGAACAATAAAGGCTACCACAAGGAAGACATAAAGTTGGAAGAAGGTCCTGCCTTGGATGAACATATATGTATATGTGTGTGTGTAGCATGTAGCATGAGGAATCTAACATAGGGCTTTCTGAAAGCAACATACCATTGAGCTACATTCCCAGCCCTAAACTAAACCTTGATGTTACTGTGTTCCCAGCTGGCATCTAGGCTATAAACTTCCAAGAGACCCAAAACAGAATACTGTTATGCTATGCCCCAGTTCCATAGCCAGGAAAACGGTACAGCAATAGAGGTTTATTGTTATGAGCCAAGTGTCATGTTTCTTTATTAGACAGTGATAGACAACTAATGCAACTACTATCTCATAATGACATACATGTTGCTACCTCTAGCTCCTTTGTCGTAACTCTTAAAACAGTCCAATGAGCATAGACATATTCATACCACTGTTTCTATGTTTTTTTTCAAGATAAAATAGGTTTCATAACACTGGCAGATTTTGTGGAAAGACTGATTAATTCCACAAAGAAATATGTGAGTTTTCTGTGAAAATCCCACAAGATCCTACCGTCTTTCATGGGCAAAAGATGTCAACCAGTGTTTACTAATTTGGTTAGGACTGTAATGCTTTGAAGTATAAAGATTCCATTTTTTATTTCCAGTGCAAATTTGTGGTACATTGACATGCTTGACTATGGAAATATTAAATGGTTTTTATTCATTTTGCCAGTGCAATATTCTTTTTTTAAAAAAATAAATTGGTTGGCCAGGGATTTAGCTCAGTGCTTTGCAAGCACAAGGTCCCAGGTTCAATCCCTGGTAACCACATACCGAAGTGCTGGGAATGGTGGCTCATGCCTGTAATCCCAGCACTTGGGAAGCAGATGCAGGAGATTTGTGGTGAGTTCGAGGCTGAGTTCAGGACCAGTCTGAACTACAAAGCGAGCCTCTGTCACAAAAAACCAAACAAAAATAAACTAAAAAACAAAATTGGTTTTATTGATGATTTTAGATGTACATTATGATCACATTTATCATTGAGAAGTTGGACCTGTACATGATATATCTTGATTCTTATTTTTCACATTCCCCTAACTTCCCTTCAATTCCAACATCCATATACATAAGCTTTGTGTCCATTTTTTTCCTTTTTATCATCACATTTTTCTTTTCCTTCAATGCAGTATTCTTAGATACATCTGTACTGCTTTAGATTCTCACATCACCACAACTTATTGGAAGCTTGCTGAGTTTAAGCTTTGTGGTAAAATTGTTGACAATCTAACCAGAGCCTTCAAAAGAAGTTTAGAAGTAGGTTTTCTTGTTATTGAGACCTGTGATTATTTGAAGGACAAGTATTAAAACAGCACCATATAATTTTTAGACTATTCTATTACTTATACAATTATCCATATTCACAGAATAAAACAGAAATGGAAAATATTCATAACAGTCACTAGTCAAGCACTTTTTATTTTTAATATATATGTATCAATATAAAATAAGTGAATGTAACATAATATCTACTGCTGTTCAAGAGTAGCAAAGAGAGGAGTTAGTTTGGTACTTGACATATTCCAGGAGTGTGACATGTGAGATAGACAGACAGACAGACAGACAGATAGATAGATTTAAACAGAGTCTCATGTAAGTTCAGGCTGGCCTTCAACTCACTATATAGTTCAGGCTGGCCTTCAACTTCAGGAAATCCTCCACATCCATCTCCCAAGTGCTGGGATTGCAGACATTTGCCACCACACCTGGCTTTCATGTGCAATTTCAAAAATATTGATTTTTTTTCTTTTTTTTTTTGAGACAAGGTCTCACTATGTGGTTAAAGCTGACCCTGAGTTCACTATGTAGTCCAAGCTACCTGAAACTCATGACAGCACCGCTGCCTCAGCTTCCTGAGTGCTGGCATTATAGCGTGTGCCACCATGCCTCACCTAAGTCACTGTTTTAAACCAGGTGTAGTGGCACATTTCTGTAATCCCAGCACACTGTTGACATACACAGTTGACTCTTTAGGTATAGGAATCTTGAGAAAGAAAATGTGTGACTTCTTAGATCCAAATACCATGTATCGTATCAAGTCAGTAATCTCTCAAATAATGGATATTTTGGGAAATACCAGTATTGCTAAGTGATGACAGCTAAACCTATGACAAACACAATAATGAAATACTAGAAAATGTAACTTCAAACAAAAGGCAAAATATTCCATAACTAATGTAAAAAAAAAAGCAGAAAACATAATTCTTATCCTTTCAAAATGATATGTCCCTTAACCTTGGCAAAATGAAATTAAAAACATTCCAAAGACTCTGCTTCTGCTTCAATCATATTTAAACACATCCACATGCCATTTATTTGTCATTTGTTGAGCTTACATTTTAGTTTATTTTGTCAAGACAACAGATTTAGTAATAATTTAATGTTTTTCCTTATTTTCCACCTACTCATCACTCTGATAAGATAGTTAACTAAAGGTGGGTGTATACTGGGGCGTCACGAAACAAGATAATATAACATATTGCTCACTTATCCATGCCAAGGGTGGATACTCAGGTTATTGTTTTTATTAGCATGGCTGCTCTAGCAAGTCAAGCCTGTCAGCTTGAGTGTACACATGTATGGGTTGTACACTTGTTTCTGTGATAACAATACTGAACAGAGATACAGCAAAGAAATTGTCTGAACAGGTTTTGCTTCATTTTAGTGCAAAAACTTACTAATTAATGCAAGTGTTGCAATCATTTGTTTGACATTCCCCAAAGATGGCACTTTAAGGGTTATGCCGTATGCTGATTGGCAGCAGCCATAATTCCATACAATGAGACTGTGTCACATTGTTTGAAGTGAGGTGATGTTCATCTCTTGAAACTGATCAAAAATGTGATTGCATCAAACAGTATTACAACATAATCACACTGAATGTGGGGACTGCCAAGGTTGATCACCGCGCTGGACTCTTCTCCCTCGGACTTCTCTCGTAGCAGTTGGGACACATCACTGCCACCACAATTTCTTTTAAGAACTGCAGACTCAAAGACAGAGAAAATTCTGCATGAAACTGTCGTTCAATTATGCTATATGAGTCTACATTTGTGGACTGCTTTAGAATTACAAATGTGCTGCCAGTAAGATCTCATTATGTATACAAATAAAAACCTAGGAAGGCCAAGATTAAAAAAAAAAAAAATTCCAAACAGGGAAAAAAGTAATCCAAATACCTTTTATTTTCCTTCAGTAAGTATGCAAATTTAGGAGTCAGATCTTTTTAAAAACTCTTTTCAGTTTCTGAAATTCGTGATAATACTCTTTTGTAATGTACTACTTTGCAGAACCACTGTCCTATCAGCTAAGTGTGGAGCTATCTCAGATCTAGAAGAAAATAATTTAAGAACTTGTTCTCCCATCCTGAGTAGCTGTTGACCATGCAAAGCAGTGTGAGGGTGGGCACGAGTGCAGGAGGGTAGTTTGAAAATTGATGACCTTGTTCTATTCACTCACTTACCCCACATCCATTCATCGACCCACTCACCCATCCACCCATCCAATGGTGTATAAAGAGCCCTTGGGATAGTTTTAAAATTTTGCCAACATGATTTATAAAGGAACAAGGGGCCACGACCTCCACAGAGAGATGTGTTGCTCATTCTAATAGCCCAATGTCAAGTCATTCAAATCTCTGCGATTTTCCTATACTGTCCAGTCCTTACTCATCACTCTAAACTTACCCCAACCCTAACCTTGCAATGCCCAATTTGAGATAGGTTAGGCTAAACATCTCCCACATTTTTTGGCCAATGACAATAACAGGGCTTATTCAGAGGGCAAGGGGGAGGTCAGACCATGCTGAACTCCTGTGGCCTGCTACTCCTGTGCTCTGGTGGCCACAGCAGATTCTGTGTGCCCAGAGGCCTGTGTGGATTTTGCTAAGATACAGGACCACAGAGTTCCCTGCTCACACGTTCAGTTGTCCTACAGGCATTCCATTCTCACATCTCAAATGTGACAGGACCGAGACAACAAGTCCCTTCACGGAGGGACCATCAACACCCATGTTCTGCATCTCCCTTCTTTCTGTGGTAGTGTTTTTCCCTTCTTCAGTCTGTGGTGGTGATGGTGCACCTTTTAGATCTCTCAGTGATACAAACAGCCCTTTGCAGCATGAGGCACATAGATTCACCATCCTGGTCTACTGGCTCTTAATCTAATATGAGGTAGGAAATACTAGCTAAGTCTTCATATACTCTTCCCCAACACTTTGCTCATGTTATTGTTCTGTTTTGACATCTTTAGGAGTATCCCTTTCTGATGTATAAATGTCCAGAGCTTTGTGATAAAAATTCTGAGAACTGACTCTTTTTCTCTCTCTATTTCTGCAGTAGGGTCCATTACCTAACTGAGTAAGAGAGCTGCAACTGCTTCTCCAAAGTGAACACAGATCTCTGTTCTCTAATTCGCGTCTTCAACGTCACTCATTTTGTTGTTTGATCATTTAATTCTCTTTTGTACTTATTTTCTTAGAGTTTAGTTATCGGTGTTTTTCCTCTTAATGTATTGACTTATTATTAATTCACTAATTTTTATCTTTCTTTCTGTTAATTATAAAAAATGAAGGCTATAGTCTACTTTTGAGTGCGATTTAAACTATGTAACATATTTCTTTATTTTGTGATTGATTGCTGTCTTTAAATTTTGACATGACCATAAATTCCAGAAAAAGCTGGATGCTAAGTGCAAATCCTTGTCCTCTTTTTTTTAAAATTGATTCTATTGGTACATTTTATATATACACTATGTTCACAACTGACATTGAGAATTTGTACCAGTACATGACACGACTTAATTTTCATTTTTCCCCATTCACCTGCCCCCCACAATCCCCATTCCTATAGACATAAGCTTTTGTTCACTTTTTTAATGATTGAATTTTTTCTTTCCCTTCTTTACTTATCCCCACCCAATGCAGCTTTTTAGGAAAGAAGGGATTTTCTTTTCCGCTGCTTCTGTATGCTGTTAGGCTCTCAGCTGATTGGATGGCAATTGCTCTACTTCGTGAGGACAAAGCTTTTTATTCAGCCCAGCAATTCAAACACAATTTCTCCTATAGTCACCTTCACAGACATACACAGAAATAACTGTTTACCAGCTGTCTGCACCTCCCCAATCCAGTCAAGAGAACACCTAAAATTAACCAGTGGCTGATTTGGTGAATCCTCCAAATGTACTTGGAAAACGTCATATTCAATATTAACATCCTCCATTTCAAATCTGTGGTTTAGGTTGTTCAACTCTTCCAGAGCCTTACTAAGACTTTGTTGATTTGGATCCACCAGGACCAGTTATTTAGAGAGAGCATTGAAAATTTATTCTTCTACACTTGCAATTAGCCCAATTTCTGCCTTACATATTTTGAATGCACATAATTTTGTTCACACAGACTGCAAATTGTTGTATTTCCCAGATGATGTTATTTCTTTCTTTATTATAATGGATTTTATTTTAAAGTCTATTTTTATATTAATGAAACAATACCAATTTTTTTCTCAGTATTTTCCCTGGTGTTCTCTTAGAATTTTACTTCCAAAATTTACATGTTCTTAAAGTTCTAGACATCCTGGGCTGGGGATATAGTTCAGTGGTTCCGGTGCCTGTCTTGCAAGCACAAGGACCCAGGTTCGATCCCCCGGTAACCACATACAATACTGGGCATGGAGACTCACCCCAGCAGCAATCAGTACCACATACCACAGTGCCAGGCGTGGTGGCTCACACCTGTAATCCCAGCACTTAGGATGCAGAGGCAGGTGGATTGCTGTGATGTCAGTTTGAGGCTGAGCTCAGGGCCAGCCTGAACCACAAAGCGAGACCCTGTCTCAAAAAACCTTAAAAAAAAAAAAACCCGTTCTAGACATCCTAGTAAATATCATTTGCCTAAATATTTAACACTCAGTCTTTCAATATCTGCTTTAGTGACAACTTTCGATTGCTTATATTGTTATGTCTTATATTTTGAATTATGTCCATCTGTCTCTTTTGAGTTTCTATTAGCTTTCCTTCTGTTTTCTTCCTTTTGGGGGCCAACCAATTGTTTTAAAATAACCCATATTATTTGAAATTTTATGTTTTATTTTTGTTCTTTTACTCTGGTTTCATAAAATCTAGCATTAATGAATATATTTACCTTCCATCTAAACAACATAAAAGTGTAAAGACAGGGCCGGGGATATAGCTCAGTGGTTCTGGCGCCTGTAACCACATACAATACTGGGCATGGAGACTCACCCCAGCAGCAATCAGTACCACATACCACAGTGCCGGGCGTGGTGGCTCACGCCTGTAATCCCAGCACTCGAGAGGCAGAGGCAGGAGGATTGCTGTCATGTGAGTTGGAGGCTGAGCTCAGGGCCAGCCTGAACTACAAAGCAAGACCCTGTCTCAAAAAAAACCTAAAGAAAAAAAAAGTGTAAAGACAAAGTCTGATCATCACCACTTGTCTGCTATGTTACTATTCTCAGACTTTGATATTCACTTTCCTTTTATAACATGTTATACACTTACTCCTAAAATTCTTGTGGCATATTTAATACCAAAAGAAAGAAAAGAGTTATACATTCGTAGCCTCTATGCATTATACAACTTAAATAAAACAGTACTCACAAGGTTGACTTACACAATTTTGCCATCTTCTCCTCAGAATAAAGTAAAAAAAAAATATTGTAGCTTGTTTTTATTCAAGAATGCTTAATTAGGTTCATCTATACACTACTACTATATCTTTTTTTTGAGACAGGGTTTCTCTTTGTAGTTCAGGCTGGCCCTGAGCTCAGCCTCAAACTCACATCACAGTGATCCGCCTGCCTCTGCCTCCTGAGTGCTGGGATTACAGGTGTGAGCCACCATGCCCGGAACTGTGGTATGTGGTACTGGTTGCTGCTGGGCATGAGTCTCCACACCCAGTATGGTATGTGGTTATCAGGGATTGAACCTGGGTCCTTGCACTTGCAAGACAGGCGCCGGAACCACTGAGCAAAATCCCTGGCCCCCCATTACTACTATATCTTGTCCCTGTTATTCCACATACATCACTCTTGTCTAGATTCAGTTTATTTCTATCAAAGACCTTTTGATTTGGGTTTTTTCTCCAAAGTTCTGTCATATCTTCTTGATCTTTATCTAGAAAAAAATTGTATTTGATCCAATTCTTGAATAACATAGGCATAGGATGTGATGTATACATATGTATATGTAATTTATATGTATATAAAACAGTTGATTTACATATATTTTCTTTCAACATTTTGCAGCTAGTATAGTATTTTATTTTGTCCATTATGTTACCATTCAAAAGTTTGTTGTCAATCTCATTATCCTTGTATATAGTTGATCTGTCTTAATAGGTAATGTTTCTTCATTGCCTTTGCAGAGAGCTTATGAGAATGGTATCCTAAGGAACATCATTATTCTTACCTCTCCCAGTGTATATATTTGCATATATCTGTGTGTATTCATAGAGAAATCACGTGTACTTCTTATATATACATGTTGTACGTGTATACTTCACGTCAGATATATATGTCTTTATAACCTCAGCTCTACTTTCCAGTTCATGAATTCCTTCCAAGTATATTAATATGCACTCAAAACCATGGAGTATATTTAACTTTCAGAGTTATATTTCATATTTCTCATTCTAATTAATTCCTTTCACATCTATCGGCATGTTGTTTAAACTTTTTTAAGGTTTCTCTTTTTAAATTTTAATCATTTTAAACTTCTGCATCTGATAGTCTCTCTTGGATCTCTGTACTAGATGAAATTCCTAGGGCCACATTCTGTTGTTTGGCGCTTTCCCAGAATTCTCTAGGTGAACTGTGCCTTGTGTGCGTTCTCCTTTTGAGTGGTGAGCATCACCTGGAGGAATCACGAATGACCAAGAGTGAGGCTGCATCGTATCAGGGTTGTTCTGACTGAGTTGGTTCTTCTAGGAATATGTTGACCTTGAAACATGGAATTTTTAGGGCCAACCAGCTTGAACACTATGCTCATATGAGGCATATAGCTATGATTACAAATCTCCTGAGAAACTCCCTATTCCCGCCCCACACAACACAAGCTTCATTTCTTTTTCTCTTTGTGTGCATGTGCAGATAAATCTGGGGGGTCAGATCACTGAAGGTGTAGCACATAAATATTCCTGAATTCATGGAAGAGATTCTATCTCAATTCCATCCCTCATCTGGCTCCAGAATTTCTAAGGTCTTTGTCTTCTTGTCTCTTACGAGCATAAGGATAAAACCCTGTAGATTCCTGAGACTGGCAGCAGCACCCCAGCTTACCCCAGCCCTTATCGTCTGCTGTGATAACTTTCATAATTATCACCCAGTTTGCAATTCTCTACTGGCAACTGTCGTGATTTCTTTCTTCAAAATTCAACTACAGACAGTGCTTATTTGGTTGCATCTAACATTTTAGTATGGTTTCCAGAGAATCTGCGAAATAATCCTCTAACTCAAAGTCTGACCTTGGGCACACTATAATAATCCCAAAGTCGACTTACTCTAAACTCTATTATTAGCTGTGTCTCTTGCAGATCTGGTCCTAGTTCACATTTCCATCTCGGTTTCCCAAAGCAGAGTCATCACGTTCTCTTGTCTTCCTATGTTTAACCAAATGCTCAAGCACTATTGATTGCTCTACTGCACACACGTTGAAGGAACTACTTGTCTCCTTCTCCACTGTCCCAGCCTTAGACTCACTATGACACCATCACCTTCCCTCTAGGATGCTGGAACATCTTCCTAATTAATTGTCCCATTCTTTGTACAGCAGCCTTAGGAGTCTTTTTAAAATCTTAATCTGATGACTCACTGTCTTTCTTAAAACTACCAATGACTTTCATTGTTATTTAGATAAAATAAAAAAGTTTAAAAGTTTTTCTATAAGTCCTCTTATAAACTTATTCATTCTTTCAATCATTAATCCAACCAAAGAATAGACAGAACAGCTACACGGTACTGGGAACGCCTTTGTAGCTGGTTTGCTGGGTCACCATAGCAAACTGCAGCAGTCTGAGCACTTCTTTTCTTTCCTGAGACAGGGTCTCATTCTTGTGGTTCAGGCTGGCCCTGAGCTCAGCCTCCAACTCACATCACAGCAATCCTCCTGCCTCTGCCTCCCGAGTGCTGGGATGACAGGTGTGAGCCACCACGCCCGGCACTGTGGTATTAATTGCTGCTGGGGTGAGTCTCCACGCCCAGTATGGTATTTGGTTACTGGGGGATCAAACCCAGGTCCTTGTGCTTGCAAGATGGATGCCGGAACCACTGAGCTAAATCTCAGGCTCTGGGCACTTATTTTCTTATGGAGAAAATGACTAGAAGTCTAGATTAGGGGATCCTCGGGACTGCTTTCTAACGAAGGTGCTCTCTTTGTCTTTTAAATAGCTGTCCCTTTCCAGTGTCTTTCCATTGTGTTTGTCAGTGTCCTAATTTCCTCTTCTTGTTAGGATACCAGACATGCTGGAATAGGGCCCACACATCTAACTCATTCTCTCCATTAACGGCCCAATCTCCAAGGTCAAATTCCAAGGTGCTGAGAGGCATGGTCCCAGTGTGTAACTCTTTTGGGAGACAAAATTCATCCTGTCACACCGTGCTGAACTGAACCTCTCTTTTGGCACTTTCTACTTTCTGTTCTGCTTTCCAGATTGTTTTTCTGTACCTAGGGAGCCCTCTTCTTGCCCACTGACTTTGCTGGCCTTGCTCCCGTCGCTTGGAGAGATGGCCCCTCCCTCTGCCACTGCACTTAGCCAAAGGCTAGGTCTCAGCTTCAATGTCACTTCCTCAGAGACATGTTTCTGTACTCTCAGATTGGGTTAGTTCTCTACATTTCATGTTTTCTGCATCCTTTTGTACTCCTTCCCATAAGTCTAATTGAATGATTAACTATGTAATTACTGAATTTTTTCAGTCCTACAATATTATGAATTATTAGATGCACCATCAATTTCAGAACATTTGTAAGCAGAGGAAAAAAATACTACTCTATTAGTTAGCTACTCTTATAATATTGCATAAAAACAACCCAAAAATTTAATGGCTTAAAACAATAGGCATTTATTTCTTCTCATGAGTCTCTGTGATTTGCTGCAATTCATTTTTGAACCCTGGGCTCCAGGCTTCAGGCTTGTTCAGGTCTGCTTCTGGCATCTCCACATTTTCCAAGGAAGAGAGGCTTCCCAGGCCATATATTATCATGGTGGATGGAAAAGGTTCAAGAAGAGAGACTGTGCAGTGTCAGCGAAGGGTTTCATCTGGGTTAGAGCACACAGAGGTATCCACGCGATTCTATTGGTCATCCGTGGGAGGAGACCTTAATACCAGAAGGCTGAGGAAAGTACTGTTTCAAGAGTTGGAAGTCTAAAAGATTGTGTGTAAATGTGTATGTAATTCCATAATAGGAGAAATTTGGAACCATATCCAATCTATCATAACTGTAATAAGCTAAGTACACAAATTTCTATACTTTTTATTTATAATAGATTATTCATATATGTCTGTATGTATGAGGATATATAATTTTCTTTCATATTATTACCATATCATCCTAGTCACAGCCTAAGTCTGAGACACTTTTGCCCACCAACAGTTATGTACATCACTTTAGTGACCAATACTTTAGGTAACCAAGTTATAAAAACTTAACCTTTTTAATACCTTCAGTACCAACTCTGATAAGTATGTAGAAAAGAATGCTAGTGTTCTATTTGCAATCCCACATTTAGTGAAACTCAAGACATTTTTCCCCCATAACTGACTCTCATCTTTGTAAATGAAAATTTTCTTATCGAAATTAATAATTAGTTTTTAACAAATACTTTGACACCCAGATTATAGTTCACATTCATGGAACTAACTTGTCAGTCTTGGAAATTCTACAGTCAGTTTCCAATGTCTTTAATTGTTCTGTCTAGGATGTGAAAGGCCATTCTTTTTTTTTTTTTTTTTTTTTTTATTTTTGAGACATGGTCTTGCTTTGTAGTTCAGGCTGGCCCTGAACTCAGCCTCACACTCACATCACAGCAATCTTCCTGCCTCTGCCTCCCGAGTGCTGGGAATATAGGCATGAGCCACCACACCCGGCACTGTAGTATATGGTACTGATTGCTGCTGGGCATGAGTCTCCATGCTCAATATTGTATGCGGTTATGGGGGAATCAAACTCAGGCCCTTGTGCTTGCAAGACACATGCCAGAACCACTGAGCTAACTCCCCGGCCTGAAAGGCCGTTCTTTAGAGTATGTCCCAATAATAAGAGTAGACACAAGTTTATCTTCCGGTGCGCATCTTCTCTTGAGTAATCTGGAAGGACTCAGGGGTTCTGTATGACATTTCTCCAGCCATGAATACATGTTTTAATACTTGTTCTGATAGCTCTGCCTCTACCAGCTTTTAGTTCTGATTTTGCATATCCAGTGACTTTGATTTCAAAGTTACCTTGATGTGTAGTCATTTGGAAAACATTTGAAAAGACAATTAGAGATCTAAATTTAAAATTCAACCCCATATGGTGATAGTAATACAAATAACACAACTGAGAAGAGACTTACTTAACAAGAGATACAATGTCAAGCACACCAGCTTTATTCCTATGCGTGAGAACAGCAGTTGCTTCTAAAGTGGATTGAATGATCCAACCCAATGCAGTGCTGAAAGGACCATTTGAAATGCTGTCTTCCTGGGTTTTCTGTATCCCTGACATTAGAGTAGAAAAGTGACCACAGGAACACGGTAAGTGTCCTTTCTCCAGGGTCAGCTGTGATCGATCTTCTTTCTTCTGAGACAAGAAGGAGCATACAAAATACATAAGCCATATTACCCATCTGATCAGATAGGCTTCTATGCTGGGGACAGTGGTACATTCTTGTAATCTCACTCAGGAGGCTGAGACAGAAAAATTGCAAGTTTGAGGCCAGCTTGCGCAACTTAGTAGGATGTTGGCTCAAAATAAAGAAATCTTAAAAGGGCTGAAGGCATAGCTTAGATTCCCTGCATTTCATGCCCATTCCTGAGAAAGAAAATCAATCCAGACTGGAGGCAAGGGTGGGGAATGGAGAGCAGATCTCAGGGAACTGCATATGAGCATTCAACCTTGACAGTACTCGAAACACTGTTCTAGTACCATAAGCCAGGTCTCTGCCTGATTCTGTCACTTGCAAGCAAAGAGAGCCTTGAGTTCCCACCAAACCCTAGTGCTGAAGCTCTACTTCTTTTGTTCTGCGCTTCACCCATTAGGATTCCATCATGTGCAAAAGCACAACAACCCCCACAACAATGCCATGTTTACAAGTACATTCCCACCACAGCACAGCAATCAAAGCTAATTTCAAAATAACTCAAGCTCTCCCTTTATTTTCTCGAATCCTATGCTGAGCCGAGAGTCCACAGAGATCTGTAACCTTCACCCTCACCACCCCCCTCCGCCCCCCAGTGGTTCACGCACAGCAGCTGCTTCGGCTCCTTCATATTTGTCTACAAATTCCAGTCATGTCAAGATAATGTCCTCTCCTAATTTAACCCATTGAACTTTTGTTCCTTCTCCCTCTTCTTCCTGTTCTTATCTCTAAGCCCAAAAACTGTCAAGCAAGACTTACCTAAGAATCCGGGGAATACAGAGGCCATGCAGGCAAAGTCAGGGAACTCAGTAAAACAAGGGCTAGGCACACCCTTGTCTTCTTCATGTTTGTCCCACAGCTCTCTTTAGACTGTATTACCAGCTAAAAACTAAGGACCTTAGTATGAGGGTATACAAATGCTATTTAATGTGTTTTTTCCTACTAATGTAATGCCTTCCATATACTCATGATGTACACTAGACCCCTCACACAATTAGTTCACAAGAGATGGTTGTAATTCAGGTTGGCTAATTGAAGACTCAGGCTCCTTTACACAGCCTTCAATGTTTCTCTCCTGCATGTAAGCAGATCTCAGTGTCCACTGAGAGACACTGGCCCAGGATTTCTCCACCCCTCACAAAAAAGGATGCTGTAATGTGCTTTCCAGAACGCTTCACAGATTGGACTTATATTTGAGACCATCTGGAGGAACAAGTGGTTGGCATTCAGGTCATAACTCAAGACTTTGGTTGTAAGTTAAAACTAAAATTTTGGTAGTAATCCAAGTTGTTTTTATGTCAGGTTGGTCATAACCTATTAGCCATAACCTGTTAGCCTAAATGAAGGTGAAAAAAATGTATTACCGAATTAACAAAAATGTAATTTACAAACAAATAGAAAAGTGAGAAGTTAAACACATTTGGAAAACTATTAAAATTTTTTTCTCATGCAATACTGAGAATTGAACCCAAGCCTTATGCTAGTCAAATGCTTTACCACTGAGCTATGTGTCATACACTTGTTAACCTTTTTAAAGAGAGGATTCATTAAATTGCCTAAGATAGGCCAACCCCCTTGCCTCAGCCTTCTCTGTAGCTGAGATTATATGCATGTGACTATCACCAGGAAGTTTTAAGTCATGATTAATAAAGTGTTTCATAGTTATAAGGGTAAAAATCACATTTTAAAATTTAAGGCATTCCTTTATGTATGTTAAAAAATAAAAAAGGGCTTTGAAGAAAAAAATAACTTATTTATCTGTCAAAAGCTTTTTAAAATTTAAACAACCCCAGTAGTCATTAGAATAAAATATATTAGCTAGAAAGCTTTGTTCACAGGCAGCAGAGACTACAATTGACCACATGGATACAAATGTATTTTTTTTAAGAAAGTGCTTAGAAGTTGCCACTAAATAGCTATTTTTTCCTCTTACCTTTGTGAACTCCATCCTAATTTTTTTTTTTGTGACCTATTTATTCCTCGTCTATGAAGTTTAGGGTTAGATTTTAATGGAAAGAAACTATCCCTATCTCCCTGCCATTTTGACACATATGACACAAGGGATTACGTGAGAGAATTCTCCTGATGAGCTCTCAGCAAACTCTTTCCTTGACTGTACAAAGAAACATGAGCAAGGAAAAAAAAAAAATCTCTTTCCCTTGTGTCCCAAAAGGAGGATAGGATGATACTGCGATGGCAGGATTGCTGCAGTCCTCTTGTGACCAACGGAGTGAGCTAAAGAGAAGTTAGCATGTGCATGACAGGAAAGAAACACGTCGCCATCCTCACTCATACTGTCTGAACAAAAGAGGGTCTTTAGGGGCAAGTCTGTGACACTCGGGCTTTGTGGCTTTTGCACAGGACAGAATCTTAATGGGTGAAGTGCAGAACAAAGGAAGTAGAGCTTCCGCCCTGGGGTTTGGTGAGAACCCAAGGAGCTGGCAGGTTAAGAAGCGGACCCCAAAAGATGGCAGAGTGACAAGAGTCCGGCCGGCTGTTCTGACTGGGGGTTGGGGGGGGAATCGGGATCAGAGGGCCAATTTTGTATTTCTGTCCCTGTACTCAAAGTTCAGATCTGATTACTTTCAGTACGCAAGAATTAATTCCTCAAATAGGATTCAGATTCTGATAGAAGGGTAGGTAGATGTCACACATCCAAAAATATGAAGTATCGATGTCAAGAATCAGCTGATTTTTTCCCCCACGACCTCTCTTTTTTGTTTCTTGAGACAAGGTCTCGCTTTGTAGTTCAGGCTGGCCCTGAGCTCACTATGTACCCCAGGTGAGCCCTGAACTCAAAGCAATCCTTCTGCCTCTGCCTTCCGAGTGCTGCGATTATAGGCGTTAGTAACTATGCCTGGCATTGTTGTATGTGGTTACTGGGGATCAAACGGAGGACCTTGCACTTGCAAGGGAGACACCAGCCCCCAAAATCATGTCTTTAAGCTATGCTTCGTGCTCTATCCACTTTGTGGACCTTCTCCATGCCGTCATCATCCACAGCTGCAACTTAGTCAAGCCAGTTTTTTTTTTTTTTACTGGACCTTTTAGAGGAAGTTTGGTGTTGCAGAGGGAATGTAATGCACCTGTTCAACAGGGAGAATACACTGTGGAGCCTCAAGTTACAACCAGCCTAACATTCAAAGAACTTGGTTAAATTAGGTTAATGGAAGATCCATCTGCCTCTTGTCTATAGTGTGCACCCAGGTAAACGTCCAGATCTCAGCTGTACTGACTTAGTTACAGTCTTTGGAGACCAACTGAGTTTGTAAGTCAAGAGTCCACTGTAATTGTGCAGTATATCCCACAAAAGCAAAATTTATCTTTATCAATAAATATGTATTAAGGAAGTTGTTGCCGAATTAATCTTTATTGATATACTTCCATTCTGTGAACATTCCTCTTTCTACTAGATTTTTTTTTTACAATTTTCTAGAATTTCTACTACTTTTGAAAGCAGAGTAGCTCTTCATCCTGTACTCAAAATCTAGCCTGTAGTCTACAAACGCACATCTGAGAACTCTAAAGAGCTCTGATGATGGGTTTATCTACTTCAGATTTCTATCTTTTAAAACACAAAACACTATGATATTTTAAAAACTGTTTTTGCTTTACCAAGTTTTAGGGAGTACACACCCCTTTACTAATTTCTCTAAGTGGGAAGAGAGTATGTAGACATTTATTCTTCCCCATCACAGGAGCACTTGAAGAAATGTTGGTTCTACCCCTCCTCCCTTCCGTCCTCTCTGCCCAGCACAAGACTAATGGGAATTGATTCCTATGCTCACAGTGCACAGAGAGAACAAAGCGTGAACCTAGTCTGAGAGAAAGCGGAGCCTCAGCATGACGTGACCGACCCTCTAGGCCAGTTGTGTAATCGCTATCACAAGAGCGTGGTGTGGGGCTGCTTTGCCAAAGTTTGGAGCAAGAGTGAGGGATTTTTTTCCCTTTTAAAATATATATTTATTATGGTCAAATATATATACACTCTACCACTTCAACTGTTTTTAAGTGCATAGTTCAGTGGTGTTACATACAGTGGCATGTGGCACAACAAATCAGCACTATCAGCTTTGAAAAGTTTTTTATCACCCTGAGCAGAAATTCACTTTTAAAATATTATGGTTTTATCTTTTCTATTTAAAAAAATGTTTATTTTAGTTTTCTCCTTTTAAATAGTATATATTTGTGATGCATAGTAAATACATTGACTATGGGTAACTGTATATGAGTGTATATATAATACACATACATACATATATATTATATATATAAATATTATAATATATGTTATATATATATAAAATATTAATCCCTTTTACTTCTATCCCTGTCCCATCCAGACCCCTGACTCCCAAACTCCCTTCCTATCTCTACATAGTCTCTCCCTGTTCCCTATCACCTTTGATTTTGCTCTTTAAATTATTTATACCTTGGGATTCTCATATAAAAGAGTGATTTAAATCGTCTATGTCTGATCAATCAGAAATTCTGTACTCCCCACCCCAGTGAATGGTAACCTCTACTCTGCTGTCTCTTTGAAGTGGATCACTCTAGACACTGTATCTCCTATAAGTGTAATGAATGATACAATGTCATTTTGTGTGTGGCTTATTTCACTAGTGTGATATTTCCAAGATCCACCCATGTTCTGCCTTACACCAGCAATTCATTTCTTTTTTATGGCTGGATCTTAGTGCATTGTGTGGAAATACCATGTAAAGCCAGGGTTTATCTGTACCACATAGGTACTAGAAAGACTCAATCAAAAGACAGTAAAAAATGTGCCCATTAGTCTTGTGCTGGGCAGAAAGGACGGAAGGGAGGAGGGGTAGAACCAACATTTCTTCAAGTGCTCCTGTGATGGGGAAGAATAAATGTCTACATGTCTCTCTACATGACAGAGAGTAATAGAATGGGTCCCAGATAGTGATTCAGATGGTAGAAAATCCAAGAGGATAAGTCAAGGGTAACCATGGTTCATCTTTGATGGAAAGCAAGGATTTCTTCCAGGAGCAAAGAACCGGAGCCTGAGACTTTGGGGCTCAGAGTGGAGCCAGCAAGATGACTTGCACTTGACTTGGAGAGCTAGTAGGATTTCTTCTACTTTTTTTTTTTTTTTTTTTTTTTTTTTTTTTTTTTTTTTTTTTTTTTTTTTTTGTAGAGGCAGATTTGATCTCAGAGGTTGCTGCAGGTCTTAACTTAAAAGAAATCTTATCCTACTGTCTCTCCTTTAAGGCTAAAGGAGAGAATAGTTAATTACCTTGTTATATTCATCTCTCTGAATTTTCCACATAGGCTTTTCCCTTAATTAGCCATCATATGAAACTGAGGAATATTTATTATTTATTGTGTGTATTAAATTTTATGTCTTTCCTTCTTAATTTTTAAAATGGGTGAGTTTATTACTTTCTGTATTCTCTCCTAAAAAAGCAATATTTTTGTTGTTTTCCTTTTATTATTTGTTTATTTGCAGTCCTTAGCTGACTTTTGTTTAGGTCAGTTATTCTTCATAAAAAGCAGGATAGAGCAATGCTTTTGGCATGTCTTACATTAACTGAAAAAAGCAAATAGTTTCCCAAGTATTTTTAATTCTTCTCTTTTATCTTTTCCTCCATTTTCATATGATACCTATAAAGCCCACTCAATAATGGTTAAGTTACATGGCTGTACCCAAGGCTCTATAATGCCTTATTAAGTATATTTTATATAGTGATTTGGCTGTCAAGGTAGCATGACTGTAGCAATGACCTACATGCACATGGCAGGTCATTGCTGTGCCTGTCCTACAGGACTATGATACACCCACCTACATACCTTCAAATTTCAGGCTCAATTATGCATCTACTGCAATTGATTAGATTTAGGGAGTTCCAAAGGGTTATTCACTTTAATGGATGGTTAATTTTTTAGGAATTAACTGTTAGCCAAAGGCTCAGAAAGAAAGAATAGCCAAATAATTTTGTAACTTAAAAATCATCATAATTTTGACTTACAGTAGGTAACACATAACAATGTATCATACACAGTCATATTTACTTTCTGTATTTAGGGCTCATTTCTGAATTGTAAATCCTTTAAAAGCAGAGAATGCCTGCAGTCCTTCTTCGCTGTCTCCCACCTTATACACGGTCCAAACAATGCTGTGCTTGAATAGGAAATGGGCCCATGTAGGTCAAAAGATCCACTTCAGAGTTTGCCTCACTGTTCATTATCTCAATGCAGCAACCCAGGTTTTATTTGGAAAGGATGATGCTTGCAGTGGTCACATCACATCCTTTTAAAATAACCTGGACCATTTTGCATGCAAATCTCTTACTCCAGTGCTCTCTTCTCTTCTAACGTCTTCTCCCTTTCATCTCACCTTCTTTTCTGTTTATCTTTTACATGTCTTTTTTTGAATGTACTCTTTCCCCCTTTTGCACACTTGAGCAATCACAAGGGAAGGGGAGCCCGGCATGTTTTCTTATTACGCTAGGAAAAAGAAACTTATTAGTATATTTCTACACTATATAGACCCAACGGATTCATTTTCTGGAGTAAAAAAATATCTGATCACAAAGAAAACAGATAGACTTATGACATGTAAAAGGTGAAAAGAGGATAAACAAGTAAGTTCAATTACTCATTAGGGGGACTCAATATTCTTGACAGTGCACAAGTAAATAATGCAGGTTGGTCTGATTTTAGATGGAACTGCTGAGAAACTAAAGTGGTTGAGAACTCATACAGTACTGTATCTTCACTGAATATGCTACTGAGAAGAAAACATCTAGAACATGCCAGTTGACTGGGAGCTCATTTTCACAGTTCTGAATGTGTTCATCTATACCATTATTTCAAAATGTAACTTTTTATTGATTCTACTTTACTAAAATCAGTCAAGCCATCATTTACTAATGCTTTATTCCACATTTTTGAAATCCTTTTTCAGGTCACCTGCACTTATCTATTGTTCCTTCTTAAAAGAGTAGGTGTGCACCCCTGAAATCACCACTAGACATAAAAATCACAACAGCCAAAACTTGAAGGCCAGGTTGGTGAGATTCTTTAGTTTGCAAAGGGAGTCTTCCTAGCTAAATAACTTGACTTAGTAACTATGAAATAGGAAAAAGGAAAAACCTGCTTATCTATAGCAAGTAAACACTCTCCCTTTGTTCCATGGTACGCAATTAGATGCATGTGAAATAAAAGGTAAGTGAAATCAGACGCAGGCCTCAGAGACAAGAATGTACTATTTTAAAGCAGAGAGTGTCAAATGTTGCTTTTCAACCCACCACCAAAGGGTCTTTCAGGTAATTTCTGAGGGCTGATGCTGGCTAATTATTAGCTACATCCCCTGCCTCCCATTCGAAGTGACTATCTCCTGGCAGAAAGACACAGCTAGGAGTGTTTTGTTTCATTTGTCCTTGGAGTTTTTATCAGCATCAAGAAGGTGCACTGAGCCAAAGTGAGAAGAATTCTGGAGCTAAGCAAAAAGCGACAAGTTTAACAGCCCCCATTAATTGGGGGCTGTTCCATGATTAATTTGAGAAAAACAGAAGAGACCGATTTCTTTACAACTCACAGTTGGATGCAGCACACTAAAAGTAATCCTGTAAATTACATTTTAAATCTTCAACATATTCTGAGCAGATAAAATAGTGGCATGATTGACCAAACTCCTTTTAAAAGTACACATATTACGATGCATCATAGTTATAAACAGATGGTATTTGGCCTCCTTCCTATTCTCAACATTTGGAATTTCTAAACTATGTGAATTAAACAATAATATTTTATAAACATACAAGGGATTTTGCTCACTGCTTTGTTAACATAGAAATTATACAATGCTGACATTTATTTAAATTTTAAAAAGTAAACAACAGTGTGCATTGAAATAAAGCAAACTAAAATCAACAGAGAGAAGTATGTTCTGTGTGCATAGTACCTACAATGGCCCTGGCCTTTTTAAAGGAACACATAGTGGGTGGAGGAACAAATTGTAGCTCAGATGGGCCTAGTCTTTTGTACTCCAAAGGCTCATTTAACACCTCTCTGTAAACAACGGATATTTATACCATAATTGGCTATTTGACCATCAGTGTTGGTTGCTCTGTAACCTGCTATTATGGAGTTAAAAGAAGTTTCCCTCCATTGGCTCAGCAGCTTTCCTACTAGTGAAAGTGTCCTCACAGTTTTAAAAACACTTACACAAACAGGAATCCGTCTGACACTTGTACTCAGAATGGGAAACATTATCTCGGTATCAATAAGTATGTATTTTTTCCTTTGGAGGATATTATTGCCAGAAGAAAAAAAAAAGGAAATGTATCAGATTTTAATGTCATTTCCTGAGATTCTTTTCTAAAATTAACGCCTTAACCCTTGAGCCACAGTTTGGAAGGCTCATCCGCTGATGTGATGTACAAAATAGAAGGCACTTGGTTTCCAAACACTAGTCCCAGATTTGCAAAGTTGTGTGGTGATGAATAAATAATAAATCAGATATTTCAATCTGTTTAATGATTTTTGAATTTGTCACTGTTTACAGCTTCTTCTATGTACATTTCTTCTGTATTTTTGCTCAATTTCCAAATGCAGGCTTCTGCAGGCCGCTCTCTCTCCGTTGTCACCTTTGGTCCCCGGGTCCGGGCCTGTGCTTCTCCTGTGTCTGCCAACTCACTCACCTATATCTTTAAACCTACAGGTTGAGGAATATTTCACATCCTAGAGGGGAAGTCTTGAGCAATAGACGTCAGGGACGGCCACCAACCATGTAGGCGAAGGTGTCTTGTATTTGATCCCTGACGTGTATCTCTTTGCATATAATTTCCGCTGGTGTAAAAGAGACAACGTTACACCAAGATCTACTTGGATAGAAAGCAAAGAGGCCCTGTTGAAATCAGGGACAGAGGGCTTTCCCCCTACAGTTCTAAATGTGTACATTCGATTAGATGTTTAGTGATAAATAACGATTCTAGTGTGGGATAAGTATTAAAATAATCAGAAGTTTTAAAATATTAAACATCTTCCTGTTTTTCGAAGACTCAGTCCACATGAGTAACAAATTAATATATGCTTTAAAATTGTGCACCGGCGCTTCCCAGTTGAGGCCTCTTCCGCACTCCTGAAATCACCAGTTGGTGATCAGAGGAGACAGTCTGTAGTCGGAAATGCAGGCACGAGGCGGGCCAGGAGCGTGGGGCTCAGATCACAGGACTATGGGCACCCGAGAGGCAGAGTGTTTCAGAACTGTCCGTCAGCATCTTTACTCCAGTGTCTCAGACGGCCCTTCCTCTTTGACTTTGCTTAAATGAAAACAGAAAAAAAAAAAAGAAAAAAAAAAAGAAAAAAAAACATGTCGAGGGGACGGACAGACGGACGGACGGGACGGAGGGACCGCACAGAAATCTGCTCCGAGGCTGTTCGTGCCGAGAACGAGCCGAGGCGAGCAAAGCCCGCCGCCCCGCGCCGCGCCGCTCCGGGCGTCCGTCCGTCCCTGCCGCCGGACAGCCGGGGCGTGTGGCGCTGAGCGGCCGCCGAGCCCCGCGCCCGCCGCCTCTCCTCCGCCTGCGCTCGGCTCCGGCCGCGGCGGGGCCCAGCCGCGAGCCCGGTCCGCGAGCCTTGGGCCCGGCGCCCACAGGGCCCGGCCGCGTCTCCCTCGGACGGGACCGGGCGCGGCGAGGCTCCTCTGCCCGGCCGGGAGCGCCGCGGCTCCCGGCTCCGAGCCGGCCCGCGCCGTCAGGGCTCGCGGCTGGGCTGGGGCTGGGGCTGGGGCCCCGTGGCGCGCATCCGAGCCGAGGAGCCGAGGAAAGGAGCGAGCCCCGGACTAGGGACCCTTAATTACAGACTAATGGCGGTCAAACCCAACAGCACGTTTCCCACGTGTCAGCGGACGCCACGACAAAAGCTGAGGGGGTGTCGGGTGGGGAGACCCCGTCTGCCCCTGCTCCCCTACACCGAGTGCACATGCAAAATGCATTAGGCAGGGACTCTGGGTAGGTGCCCGAGGCCAGATCGCAGCTGCGAGCCCGACGTGGAGGAGGACAGTTTTTGATGCACCCAGAGGTCCGGGGAACCTCTAACAAAAGAGACTATAAATACTCTGAGCCAGCACATTTCGCTTCTTTAAAACTGCATTACTCATACATTTTTAAGTTTTAAAATTTGGTGTTTAAATAAGTGTTGCCATCTTCAGTAAAATACACACACACACACACACACACACACACACACACACACACACACACTTTGTTTTGCAGAATCCGTTTTACTGGTCTGGTATCACAGCAGGAGAAAGGGGTGGGGAGCAGCGAAACCCGCCCAAAGCCAGGAAACGTAGTTGCGAGAAACAGTCCAGGTCCCCCTCCAGGACTCTGCGACGCGGATGGAAACCGAGAGCTGCTGGCTTTGATTTCTTCCTTTGTAATTAATCAGGATCTCAAAACGATGTGCACCTTGTCCTTGCGATTTAAGATACAGGTTTAACTCAGAGACGTCCTGGATTCTGCACGGAACCTGGATAAGGGTGCAGACTCCGAAGCCCCCGACTGACTGACAGTAACACACCCCTAGCTCGGCGCCCTTACCGCTAACGCTAGACTCAGAGCCGATCTAGGGCGCCACGCACGCAGCCCTCCGAGTTCTCCCCGCTCGGGGGCTCGGTCAGCTTTAGAAAAAGACGAGTTTGCCTCTTGCTTAGCAGTCTGTTTACTTTCAGTAGGTACAAGTTTGCACCAGGTTGAGGGCAGCGAGGCCACACACAACACGGAGTGATCTTTACCTATCTCCTTTGAAAGGGAGGTTGTCTTTCCATTTTTTATTTGTAGTTTTTTTCCCCCTCACCAATGCCATTTTCCTCACAGCATTTTGGAAAAACTTTTTTTTCCCAAGCGCTCTGTCATGTGGTTCCAGTTAAGCGACTTGCCCACACCCCAAGTAATTTTACTTGCCTTTAAGACTAATCGCTGTGTATCAGTAATTCTTAACTACCTCATGATCCATAGTTTCAATGTCAGTGATCTTAGTATTGGCCGGGCAAGTGCCTGAACCAGTGTATGTGGGTACTCGTGGCCAAGCAGATGATGGTCCCAGCACATTCTCAGCAACAGTATGATCAGGTTCCCAACTGACCTTTCCAGGAAGTAGATCAGCAGATTCACAGAATGCTGTCGAGTATTCCAGGTGTCGGTCCTCCTCCCTTTGTGATATATATTTAGGGAAACTTTATTAAAAAAAGAAATCTCCTCTTAGGCATCCAGCCCTTCTATGATTTAGCCACACTCTCTCCACTTTTTGGCTTTAGCCTTCAGTAACATAAATAATGTAAAAGAGCAAATTAGGAGTTTTTCTTTTCTTATAGCTTGCCTGTGTTTGAGTGGATCATCCTGTTGCAGTTGATTTAGGCCAGTTGTTGTTAGTTTGTGTTTTTACCACCCACCAGAGCAGCTCAGAGTTTAGTTTATATTAATAAATGATGTTCATGACTAGGCTTCTAAATGCCAGAGTTATGATTTATTTTTTCAGATGGGCAGAGAAAGGAGAATGGCAATAAAGCTACCTCCTAAATCATTCAGCTTTGGCTTCACAGATGGATGTGGGATTTGGGGGGTCTGCCTATTTTTGAATATATCGCTTATTTCTCCTTATTATCATGGACTGCAAATATTTTGACTACCTTTATCACAGCTTCAAACCCTGTTTAGTATAATTCAATGGACAGAAAGCCTTATATTTTTCTATTTTTAAGTGTTTATAACTGTCCCTATTTATCCTTCCATGAAGAGTTTCACAATAAATCCCTACAAAAAATAAATTAAAATCTGCAACTTCAGACACCAAGGAAGAGGACATTAATCCACTTAGTAAAATACTCAGGACTCCCCCTCCATTTCAGCTCTTCTTAATGTAACATTTAGTAATTGCAGCTGGCTCCTTATACTTCCCTCCCTCTTTTATTCTGAACCATATTGGCCTTGTTTAACCTTCATTTCCTCTTCTACCCCCCACATCTGTCCACATACTTTTCTTTGACCATGTTTCTCTTTCTGCTGCCTTGATTGAAGGCAATAAATGAAGTTTTCTCTGAGCTTAATACTTTCTGATAAAATTCATTCTACCTCCTCATTCTACTATGAAGGCTTCGTACGCTTTTTATGTGGCCTTCAGTAGTACTGTTGTGTTCTCTGCTTTACGGACTGATGGTTCAGTTTTGCTGGCTTTCCAGCGTGGCCTCCATAATCCCAGAGTAAAGGTTGTTCCCTGGGTGCACTCCCCACCTTTGGAATGCCTTTCCTGACAAGGACAGACGTCTTGCTTTAACTGCAGTTCTTAAGTTACAATTCAAAGCTAATTTGTTTAGTTAGGTTTCTGCTGTGAGCAACTCTGTCTCTCACTGTTATGTGCTCCATGATGCTACTTAGTTGGAGGGTGTGTTCTGAGTACAAGATGTAATATACTTACATTGTACTTGATTATCAGTTTTCAGAAACAGCTGCACGCTTTGATATCTGAGTAAGGAAATATCAGAAGATAATATACCATTGGTATTTATTACTCTATAATTAAGACTGTGTCAGTGTTTTCCTTTAAATAACTCTATTTTCAGAAATTCATATCTCAAGCATAAATTTCCCTATGAATTACAGTCTAATACCATAGCAGAATATCTTCTTTTAAAGCTATCCCTCCCCTTCCTTTTCTTTCTGGAGAAATAAGTTTCAGGATGTAATTTCTGGGTTATCTATCAGGGATGAGAGGAAGCAGGCCCAGCGCTGTGCAGGGAAAGGTACGGCTGCTGTCGCCACCTGCTCCTTCTGCTCCTCAGCCCTTCATGCAGGTGACAACACCAGGCTGTCTTTTGCAGCCTCGTGTCTCCTTGGATGAGCAGCTTCATCACTGTAGACTTGAAAGGCAACACAGAGTCAGCTGTTTAGGAGCAGCACAGGGGCCAGAGTTGGAAATCTCAGCCCCAGAAGTCAGTTCTGTTTGCTCTGCTCCCCTGCGGACATCTAAAGTGCACACAGGGCCACCTGAGACAGGAAATAAACCCCTGGAAGGTACCCGCAACTTAGTGATCCATGCTTCTTCTGAGAGAGAAGGTTGGTAGAAGGAGAAGAGGGGGCAAACAGATGAACAAGTGTTTTTCCCTCCTCCTTAAGGACTGCTCTTCCCTGGTAGACCTGTTACCACCTACAGAGAGCCTTGAAAGATTTGAGTTTCAAATCTGCATACTCCTCCATAGGACCCAAACTTCTCTGTATGTCCTCAGTGTCCCTGTATCTGACATGGAGATCACAAAGCCAATGCTTACCAAGAGGGCTTGAGCAGTTTCTGCCATGTGTGAATCCAGTGTACTGTAAGACCACAGGACATGCTGGGCACGGGATACGGGCTGTAGAAACTAAATGTCTCCCTGTAGGAGGAATCATAGTTATGCTGAAAACATTTCAAATACTAGTCACATGATCTCTTGCATGCCTGGGAACACTAACAATGTGGGCTGCAGTGTCTGCTGTCTTTTGCCATCATTTGCTTGGTGGGAAGAAGAGGACTGGGGAATCAGGGGTCCAAATGGATTAGGTATACTGATGTGTGCCTGCTGAAAGGCACTTACGTGACAATGACAATAGCCCATGTAGAAAAGGCCTCATCCAAAAGGGCTTTCTGGTTTGCTAAAAGGTCATGGCTTCTAATATGCCATGATAAAATGTTTAATTTTCTTACTGGTGAATGATAGCAAGACATTTAAATTGTCAAATGTGAAGGATTTCACCCAGACATATTCCTTGTGGGAGCCGTATCTCCCAGAGTCCTACCCAAGTCTGCTCCTCAAACAAGTGACTGATAGAGGAGTGAGACAGGCACTGTAGATCATCTTCCAATAGTCCTTACATCAGCTTCAAAGGACAATGAGAAATCTCTCTCAGAATGAAAAGTCATACTCACTGAACTATGGGAAAGATGAGGAACTCCAAGGTAATGACAGCTAATGAGGACCTCCAGGACCCTGACCCCCTTCCAGGTTAGGGAAGTCGGCAGGTGAGTGAGGACGATGCCATGCACTGCCTGTGCTCAGGTGTGCTGAGAACATCTCACAGATCCATGGAAAGCTCCCAGCCCAGGAGACGACAAGCCAGGCAGTAACACTTCAGCAGGTGGGCAGGGCAGGAGGAGCTGAGAGCGCTTGTGTTTCACCCTGCAGCTGGATAAAAACACTGAGCTCATTCAGCATTTGTCTTAGTCCTGCTGTCTCTTCAAAGGGGAATTTACACAGCTGCAGGGCCCCTTCTTCCATTTGTAATGCCACAGGCATTAGCAAGCTGATCAGAAGCCCCCAAAAGGAACCTGCAGATAGGCATGTTACATGAGATAGAGGTGAAGTCCTTGGCTCCTGTCCTATGGGGAACAAGTGTTGGTCAGAATGGTTTCTGTCACTGTCAGGAGAACTCAGTTTTCTGTCTCGACTGATAGTTCAAGAAGTCAACAGATGTTGAGAATAGCCAGGTAGCAACTACTCATGAGGTATAGCTCCTCATGAAAAGGTCTAAGCAACAATAACATTTACAACATGTAGAAAACCACAGAGTGTGGTTAAGTCTTATGCACCATGACCTAGCCTAGGAAAGGGAATGTGTACAGTTCAGTGACTGTGTCTCTTCTGAATGGCACAACCTGCATTTCTATCATTACTCCTCCAAAACATCATTATGTAAAATTTAGTGTTCATTCCCATCTTTTGATTATTATTTTTTTAAAATAATTTTTTAATTTACTTACTTATTTTTTAGACAGGAGTTTGCTTTGTAATGTAGGCTGTCCTTGAGTTCACTATGTAGCCCACACTGGCCTTGACTTGTGGCAGTTCTCCTGCCTCAGCCTCCCAAATGTCAGGATTATAGGTGTGTGTCACCATGTCTGGCTGTTTACACTTTAATAACCTACGTACATGTCTTTGAAGAGTAGGTAGAATTGTTTGCATGTTTTTAAACTTTTCCAGTTACATTTTAATGAATAAGTTTTGAAGTGAGCAATTGTCTCATATTTCAATGAAACAGTTTTAAGGCAATGGCTTATCATATACATCCTTCATTGTTAAATATAAAGATCTAATAATAAACAGAAAAATAGGCAATGTTTGTCAAAAGTCTACTGAATAAAAATCATAGAATTATGTTTATATTACAGATAGCATAACTGATGTGGTGGTACATGCCTGTAATTCCAGCAACCAGAAGACTGAGGCAGAAAGATAGAAAGTTTAAGCCTTTGTTGCTTGGGGGGTGACTTCCAGGCCAGTTTGGACTGCATAGAAATTAAGATAAAACCTAAAGCAAATACAAACACAAACAAACAAATAGGACAGCATGGGCCACCATTTGAAGGCTAATTCTAGCACCCATGGAAACTATCTGAGGCTTATATAAAAATTCTTTTGTAGCTCATAATATTTCTGGGTAGCAGATGCTTTTTCCAAAACAGATTTTACTTTTAAAAATACCAAACATAATTAACACCTTCAACATAAAATGAAATTTTTGCTTCCAGATGCATTTCAAGGTGTTGAAATTAATCTATGCAACCCTCAATGGCTGAGGATTCCCACTGACTTATGGGTTCTCCCACCATATTTTACATGGCCTGATTGAAGAACTGAGAATCAGAGTAGGGCATTTAAATTGAACTGTATTTGAAGGACATGTGTTAAACTAGGAGCATCTTGAAAAGGATCTGGGTATTTTCCTAATCAACACAGCAAAAGGGTAAGAACATGGCAAAAATAAATAGGTTTAAGGCAAACATCCTAGACATTGTATTAAGGCCTTGATAATGGTCAAACTTTTATAGCTCCAGTTGGACATTGGTTCACAAAGAATTGTGTCCATGATTCTGGTTGCACCTCGAATTGGATGAGAACTGAATTGTTTTCCCATGAGGTCAGCATTGCATCTTACCACTGTATTTGACTCCGTTCTTGTCCAACTCGTTCTGCTGCCAGGATTGGGGGAAGAATTAAGTTTGAAAACTGAGGCACCACTGTATCCACCATTTAATTTCAATATCTTTTTCTTTCACAGTACCAAAAAAAATATATTTTGCTCACAGTTTCAGAGAGACTCCAAATCCAAAGATGAGCTGGGAAGCCTCCCGTCTGGCTTCTGGTAAGGTCCTTGGTAGGGTCACAATATAGCAGAGAAATAGAATTGAGCTAGCAGCATGCAAGATACACCTTGGTTGATGACAGTCAGCTCTTGTGGGAATTAACTCACTTGAGAAGTTGGAATTAATCTCTCCTAAGATGGCGACTCAATTTCTAGGTGTCTCACCTCTTAAAGTTTCTACTACCTCTTATACCAATGCCTTGAGGGCCAAGCTCCCAATATAGGGACAGGAAGGGGACACGGAGGCAAATATGTGACATGCCTGAAAGATGCCTTGGAGTCAAAGTATGCCTCAAAAACACATCACTGTGACACCTTTCTATTTTTGTATCACACTATCAAGAATGCTTCTTCAGTGTTCTATTTACTGATTTCTTAAAAGAATAAAAGCAAGAGAGCTGTGTATATAAAAAGAAATTTTTCTATAAACAAAAAATAATGGAACATTTTATTTCTCATGACTGAAAGGGAAATAGGAATTAATAAGAAGGTGTATTACTAGTTATCCACTGACTTCAACAAGCTATCGGTTAACTTACAGTTCATTCTATCATGTCATAGATGTTGAGCAGTCTATGCACACATACACACAAAAGATAGTTATAACTTTTTCAGTGTTTAGAATTATATATTCACAAAGATTTTATTGCTCAGATGCACTAAAACCAAATCTATCAGCAGGAACAACTTTCATGTAAGTTTTTATCCTGAAAGCAATGATGGGCACAGTTGAAAACAAAAATTGATTTGGGTGCAAGGAAAAAACTCATACAAAGGGAAAGTTCAATGTTATATTTGCCAAAATCAGAAAAAAAATATTTAAATGTTCTGAAGTCTGTAGTCTCTGAAAGATATTTAATGGGTTTTTTGCTTATCAGTTTGTGAGAAAACATATGGATAGTTGTTGTACATATAAGATCTTATCCACCATAAAATGTGAGCTTACTATTTTCAGGATAGAAAAATACAGTAAAATTTAAGTATCATTTCTTGGCTGTGAGATTTACATTATCTTGGGAAGATGTCCTCTATGATACAGCACATTTCTAATGGGTTTATTTTACTAGAGAGTATAAAGTATAACCCTGTACAAAAGAAGTGTCTGGGAACATTTAAGCCATGCTCCTGTCTTTAGTTCTGTTTTCAAATGGAGCACCCCTGCTAGACCCCACGCTCTACAGACTCGGACAGGAAGTGACTTCTGAAAGAGTCCCCAAGCCCTTGGCTATGTGAGTGAGAAAGCAGTAATTTGTTCAGTGACTTCCCAGTGCACAAAGACTAGAAGACCCACCATAAATTAAGAACTCCTTTTGGATGGGAAGAAGAGCAAAGAATCATTTGCTTCTGCTTCACTGGCTTTCCTCTTCAAAATTCCCAGGCTTCAGGGATTATGAATTCCTGCATGCTTTGACCTGTGAGACCTCCTTTCTCCCAAGGGCCACGTCTCCTGCTTTGGGTTTTGCCACTACAGACGGGTCCCATTGGACTTCAGTGCCCCTGCCCATTCCATCTCCAATGCTTGCTAGACCACTCGGTCCTTCTAGCAGCCCAAGAGCCACGGGAGGCATTTGTCTACTCACCTCTCCCTGACTGATTCTCACTCTGTGGTGTAGAGAACTTACTCTAGGAAGAGCTAGGAAAGTTACAATTTACCTGTCAGTAAACAGAAGATGGTTTATCAACAGACTTTACCTTAATGACTACAAATGTTTACCTCCTGCTTTCCAGAATGCAAAGAAAATCCTGGAAATGTCATAATATCTTACAAACATTTGCAAAACAGATCCTTGTTCATCCAGAAAAGAAACAATTGTATTCGTTGTCTCTGACACATGGAAAACATTCAGTGAGAAACATACAGAGAGATGTACACGCTTCTACGTAAATGAATATGCTAATTAAAAATTGCAGTGGGTACTTTATTAAAAATTTATTTTACAATCTAGCTGTTCATAATATCTTTATACCAACAAATACAGTAGTTTGGTTATGGAAGTCATAAGAGATTTATCTTGAAAAGGTTATACTTGTAGCAGGATGCAAATGTCTTTCAAGAATATTTGTATCAAAATTACCAGCTTTATTAGAAGTATCTTGATGTCTCTATTTTTGTCTCTGGGGAAAAAATGAAAAAAAGAAGTATCTCTTTTCATTTGATAGGCGAGATGGTCCCACTCACTATATCTACTATGTTTGTCCGAATTACAGCTGTTTATCTTGCAACTTTCTTTAAGATTAATTAAATGCAAATGTAACTCTGAATCATGGGAATACCTGCCAGACTTCTTATTAATACCTTCACTTAAAAACTCCTGTGCCAGAGTCATTAATTTGCTAAAAGAAAAGTGCTAAAGCAGCCTTTTGCCCACAAACAATTCTGAGATGGCTTCCCAATTAGTCTGGTAGCATTCTGATCCTCTGTTCAGGGCCCGTGGCCCTTTGAGGACACAAGAAGGCTCCGATGATAACCTGGCAACCTAGGTAGAAACTCAGCCAAGTGTGAGCGTTTGAAGCTGCAGTTTGGCTGCCATCGTGTCGGCGAAAAGAAAGAATTCAGGCACCATGTCATCCAGTACAAAGGATAAAAACGGATTCAACCGGAAATTCAATGTGGCACCACATATGGGATACATGAGTGCAGTTATACAACAGGCCACATATTTTTTTTGAACAGTCTCCTACATGTGATGCCGAGGACATGTGTAACCATCATAACGTCTCTAGGAATCTGTATTTAATTTGAGTTGGGGTGGTGGCAGGGATTGGAGATCTGAAGCTGCCACAGGTTTGTGGCAGATGGCTCTGTGTCAGCTATGACAAGCAGCCAGGCTCAGCTTCCTCTGCAGATTTTCTTTTCTCTCTGATCAGGTAAATATGGGCACACTCTGGAAAGTTCTTCAGATTCTGCCTTAGGCTGCAAGTTTGTGACTTAGCCCATCTGTCACAAATCTTCCCTAGGTTCTGTTGTAAGCAGAGACCTGAATTTACTATGTAGAGCTGCCCAAGAAAATGGAGCCATTTCACCCTGTAACAAGAGGGAGGGAGAAAAGAGAAAGCAAGGAAGAAGCATGAACAACTGACACTCCAAAGAAGGCTGAAAATTCGTATCGTAAATCAGCATCACTTACATCAATTGTACTTCAAAAGTCACCAAGTAAATGGTCTGGAGTTCCATCACCTCAAGAAAGTACTGACTCTGATGGGTCTAAGGTACACTGTATTTCTAACTATGGTAGAAAGCTACTGTGTTTCAAATGGGTATGTACCACTGCACACGTACTACCTGGTTTATGTTAGTGGATGACAACTATTAGAAGTTTATCATCCAACTTCTAACTTTTATATACAACATTCTTAATACACAACATTCTTAATACAGTTTTTCTTAAAACACAACATTCTTAATACAGTTTTGCTAATGTGAATTTTACTTTTAAGTGCTGAAGACACAAGATAAACGCCCTTACTGTGCTGTGGAATTTATACAGTGCTTCACATTTACAAATGGGTTTATAGCCATTATTTCATCTCAGCAGTACCTCAGTGGGGTAGAAGCTATTATGATTTTAAAAATCTCCCAGGTTAGCAGATGAATTACATAGGGGCCAGGAAGGGACCCAGAGCCAGGCTGTAAACGAGGAGCAGAGAAGAGAAAACCTCTTGACTGATCTTAACAGGCCAAAGCATATTGACTATGCTAAATGTTTTGCTTTGTTTTTATTTTATTTAGTTCAAAGGAAAATTAAATCAAATAAAATTGAGAGAGGAAGTGAAACAGGAAAGGAGAACAAGGAGAAAAGGAAAGGGGGAAAGGGTAGTAGGAAAGAAGTAAAGGGAATTTGAGACTAAGAATTTGCCTTACATTAAGCTGGTGCAATTGAGAGATTTTTACAAGTTCTTAAAATGTCACAAACAATTAAGTATTCATTTTTAAGGAAAAAGTAAGGGCTTTAAAGGAGTTTTAATTTCAGTGAGGAACACCTTGTTCATGTCTAAAGTATAAGCTTAAATTAAAAGGAGACTCTAAAGTGACCAGTCTCTTGAAGGAAACTTAAAGTGGTTTGGCTGTGGTTCAGAGAGATGTGGCCTGACATAATTAAGACAGCCATAAATGGCTTTTCTGGGCATAGAGTCTGAATAGTAAGCTTAATCATTGTTTGGAATTAGTTTGAGGCAGAAATCTGAAAATTCTTGTTTTCTCCAAATAACAGCAGCTCACAAAGGGGTGTTGGATGTTGGACTTGATGAAGGAAACAAACTAAAACTCAGTACCTATCATCTGAAAAACCTTTAAACAAAACCCAAAAAACTACAGACCACTCTTAAGAAGCAAAAAGAATAGTATGTCCTGTGTCTCTTTTTCTGTCTCTGTCTCTCTGGCAGTACTGCTCAGTTTGTAAATAACAGTAAATGAAAAATAGCACAGGGATGAAAATCTCTTCTCTAGGCCTGGTCATATCTACTTTACACAAATGATCAACACCTGTTGTATTTTCAATACTGGTTTTTCTCTAAAGCATTTTAAAATAAAATAATTAAATCATGAAGTACCAATCTCAAATGACTGTTGGAAATTTTCAGTAAGTAAAACCATATAGTACAAATAAGGCAAAAAAGATTTTTACTAGATGGTATAGAGTTGCTTGAGTAGGAGAGGGGGAACTATTGCTAATGCAGAAAGTCAATCTTTGGCTGCTCATTTTATGATTTCTTCTAGGAACTTGTGTTTAGGTTAGGGTTAGGGGTGTAAAAGAGCCCCCTGTTAAGGAGGAAGTGAAACCTAGCTTTCCTGTGCAAGTTCACTCTCCACACATCTGCTGACCTCCTGGAGAACATGTCCCGACTACAAGAAAATTATAATCCATGACCAAACCATGAATGGACACTTTTAAAGTAGCCTCAGAGTTTTTCAAATTAAGACAATGGTTTTAGATTGTTCAAGATTATTAAGCAATATTTAACCTTTGAGTGCATTAGATTTCTCTAAAAATTCTAAGAAAAATGTGTGTATTAGACAGAAGAGAGAAAGAAAGCGAGAAAGAGAGAGACAGAGACAATGAGTGCACACGTGCAATTCCATGAGGAATTTAAATATCTCTGGCCTGAAATAATTTTAGGTAAGAAGTCACGGACAGAGAGTTTGAAGTAGAGTCACTTTAAGAGAAAAAAAAAAAAAAAAGTAAATTCTGGGTCTGCTTTCTGGTTGTTAGCATTCTGTTTCAAATTCTGCTTCAAGTTATAGCCCCCAAAACTCTCACTCTTATTGAAAGTATAATGTCTCATGTGAAAAGCAAGCCAAGTGTTAGTAGCCTTATTCTAGTCATTAAATTTCTAAGTGTGAAACCATATGAAAAAATTCTATCCTAAAGTGAACTCTATATGATAAGAAGTTGAAATGATTTTAAAATGTAAACTTTTAACAACAAAAAAGAGTAAGGTGTAAAAATGTAAAAGGAACAAATTAAAGAATTCAGTGACATTCTATCCTTTTAGATTTCAGAGGCATATGTTATACAAGAGCAAAACAGCACTGTCCAATGGAATAAATCTTTACAAAATACCCAAATTCTCTTCACAGAACACACAAAAGATCCTCTTTCACTGCATAAGAAAAGTAGGTAAAAATCCACTTTGTAGAATTGAGTGAAAAGAAAATGGTACCTGAACAGTATATATTTATAAAATATAAGGTAACAATTATCACAATTTATTATAATTTTAGAAGCAGTCTTTTCTGTTCTAGATCTACATCCTATTGAAAAAAAAATGAACTAAATCTGTGATTTTTCCTAGGATTTTTAAAAAGTCATTCTTTCAAAATTTCAGTTTTTCCTAAGAGTAGCATCATAAATCTCTTGATTACTCTGAATTTTGGAAGACTTTCTTTAATTTTTGAGATTATATAGACAATTATAAGATCTATGAACCAGGACTTATCTGAAAATGTTTTACAGATTTATAACAAAAAATGCATGGTAAATGTACTTCAAGCTGAATTATACATATATGTTCTCATAAATGCTTATAAGTCAATTAATTTAGGAAGTTTTAGGATGGAGAACTTTATGATGTGAAAACTAAAAATATACATTGAATAGCTCACTGAAGTGACATGTAAGTTATGAGTTATCTTTAAGATGTATAAGAATGATTTTTATATATTAAAAGCCTACTGATAACTAGGCTAATATACTTGTAGAATTTTTCCAGAAGTTATTTGTAAAATAAATAATTATAGTGATGTTAGGGCAATAACTATTTTAAGGTATTTTAACTGTTTTATTTTCAAGCTAGAGACAACTTGTTGCAGTGACTTTTGAAATAGTTAAAATTTTCAGATGTGGTGGGGGCAGAGTTAATTAAAAACTGATAAATTTTCATGGTGGAGGCATATTTGTAAATACTTCACCAAAAATTATCTGAAGAAAAAAAAACTTTCAACTCATTGAAAACAGGCTTGCATTATGTGTAGAAAATGACTCATGTTGTACTAAAATTTAATTATTGCCTCAATTTTCATAGTTTACATATTTGAATAGTCTATGGAAACTATTCATTTAATATTTTCTACAAACAAAACTGCTACTGAACTTTAAAAATTAGGAAATGCTGAGGAAAACCTTGGAGATGCATCTTCTCTGTGAAAGCCTACATGCATACGTTACAATTGTATTGACTCAAGGAGTGATACTCGAGCCCGGAACTGTGCAGTCAGCATTTTAAACTATTATGAGCTACCTTCTGAACCATTGCCAAGTTAATAGACAATGAAAGATAATGAGCTTGAAATTGGGTGTTAAATTGCATTTTTGGTTCTCTCCTTTTTTCTTGAAGTTTAACTGTTTCCTGGAGAAACAAAGTCATGTTTTGATGTATCACTATGTAAATATGTATTGTAGGCCATAAGAAAAGAAATAAGAGAAAAAAGGGCAGAGAACAGTATTTCACATAGAAGATTATATACTAACATAGGAAAATTACAATATGTTGGAATATGAAACTGCTAGATTGTAAACTATACTGAATTTGTGTAAAACGAAGATGCTACATTCAAAGAATATAAAAAGGTATATTATTCATGCCCTAGAGCTACCTTTGAAACACATAAAGCAGATTCATCCTACTTCAATTACTCAGACTTTTAGTGTGGTCTCTTTGTGTCGTTATTTGAACAATCTAAAATTTTTGGCTCAAGTAAGAGAAAAACCAATAGTGAATGAGGGTCTGAAGGACGGTGCTATTTATAAATACTCTTTGCCTTTGCCCTGGCCACTCGGAGGTGAAACCGACAGTGTTAACTTTAAAAACGGAGTATTTTAAGTCAGGATATAAGCTGGATGAGGGAAATATTCAACTTTGGAAAGTGATCTTTGAATTAGTTAAAAGAGGAACACCAAACTGCACTGATGCCTTTCACCTGAATTTTTGAGGACTGAAGATTTCATTATGATGGAGAAAGGCTTATCCTCATTAGTATAATTGTGGAATCTTTCCTTCCTTTTAACTAATGAGTTACATTAATCCAAGTTCATTTTTATAAGCCTCTTGGGGCTAAATGTAAAGGACAGTCATTTTAGAAAACAATAAATTTTTTAAAAAAGCATGTATCGTGCATTAAGTGTACGTATTTCATACGACCTAGGTTAATACAACTGGCATCCCGTTTAATTAATCCTTGTTAGTGTAACAACTAATATCCCTCCCTAGCATGTTTCCTTTAAACATTAGTATGGTAATTAAATGTTTTTTTAAAAGATTTTTCTTTGTACTTCAATACGGCGTTTATACCACGTAAATCTCCTCTCAATAACTACCTTATAGAGATGTTTTCTTATAATATCTGGCCTCTTGCAGAAATTCTGGAGCTTTTTTGAAAGCTGTTCAGGTGTAGAATACAGATATTCAGCTGCAGGAAAAACAGATACATTTTTAATGAAACAAAAACCTCAAAGCACACACTCCATATTAGTCACTTTACTAATTAAAAATGCATATTGCTCTGTGCCGCCTTGTGTTTTACATTATTTAAGCATGATTTTATAAGGTTACCTCAGCTCACAAGGATGTTTAATGCTAAATAAGACTGTGTAGTTGTTCTGTTTAGACATCTCCTTTGGGTGATTAAAATACATTATTCTAATGTAACACAATGCATATGTGATATATTTAGTGATGAGAATTTTTTCAAAGAACTGGTACGATAGCCGTATGTACCCTGCACAACACTTGCATATTATTAACTACTCAATTGTTTAAATAATTTGGTGTGACTCTCAGTCCTTGAATTTTTTCTCTGTGTCTATCATTAAAAAAAAATCTGTAAGCAATTGTAGCAACATTGACCTGCTTATAAAAATCCATCATTATAGGATGTGTATGCTAACAATGAAGAATGCTATTTGAAAACTTGATTTTTTGTTATCTTAAAAGAACAGATGGTAAATATAAGCTTACTCTAATGTATTAAAACACATAAAATTTTCCTTAACACTAACATGTTGACTTGCCAAATAAACAACTGCTCCTGCTTAAGTTTATTTTCAAACTTTCTAATTTAGTATGAACCATGTACTAAATCACAAGAAAGAGAAAAACATATAAAAGCAGCTACCTGGAAATATTTCAGGATAGACCAAATCTTTGGGACAAAGTGGATAACAACCACAATATACAGCTTCCAACCTGGAGAAATATTAGAGAGGATTAGAATATATTAAAGACAGTATCATCATAACCAGAAAGTGGTTTTGTTTGTCTAAGTTAACAGTACGAGCCTTGAGTTAACTGGGTCAAAAAACAAAAAACAAAACAAAACAAAACAAAAAAACATGATCAGCACGACAATTCCAAAAGCCAAAGTTGCTCTTCTAAAATATTTTATTGATCATATATGAATTTCATAGAACAGAACCAACAGCATATGTTTTATTCACTGAATTAATCAAAGCGCAGCGCTGCATTTTTTTTTTGTTTTTAAAATACTGTTTAACACATTTTATAATCAGCAGATAAACACATGTAACAACATGGTAAAGTATGGACAGCTTTTCTTAATAATGCTGCAAAGCCTCAGAATGTTCATTTCTCAAAAAATGTTTAAATAAAATGGCAAATACTTCACTTTAGCACTGAAGCCGTGGAAGTGATTGAGGCACTTTTAAAAGCAGCAGAAAAAAAAAATTTACAATCTGTTGTGATGGGGCATTTTCGTTTTCAGCTCTTGCTTCGAAACAATGTTATTATGCAGAATGTAAAACTCTGCTCTTGAAAAAACATCGCCAAAGATTACTTTAATGTACTTTTTTCTTTTCTGACTAAAAACTCAGCCCTCATTCCATGTGATCAGAAATGAATACTTTGGTTATTAAACCAACAGGGAAGTTTCACTTTGTGAGAGGGTTTCCCGATGGACACCTATGGGAAGTTTTTCTGTACGACCCAGGGATAAAGGCCCCAGCAGAGGAAGGTACTGCTGGCTTTTCAATGGGTACATTAGGGCTGCCTAACAGCTATTGATCTGACACATAATAAACTTTACAGATACCACTGTCATTTCTGTTGGTTAGAAATTATGCAGTGAAATTCAAAACACTCTTTAAAATATGTTTATTTTATGAGAAACTTTGAATTGCATCCAAAATGTTGACCAAAGGCTGAATTTATTTTGAACTGCAGATTTTTTTCAGCCCAAGAATAATTTGAAGTCATGTCAATGTTTACCTTGTTTATTTACAGTGACAAAGTACATGCAACTTAAGCTGTTTTTAAGTGGGTGATGTTTTCCCTATTTTATTATGCTAAACTGAAATTGGTTTAAAGGAAAGTATTTACTTTGAGCTGTGGATTTTGGAAAAATACTGAGTTCAAAGTTTTCCTTGAGAGCTGATAGACGTTACAAGATAATACAGTAGAAAGGCACAGATTCTACTTACCAATTATTAGTTTCAGAATCCCAAGTATATCTACTATTTTTTCTGCACATACATAGGGCGACATTAAAATTCTTATTGTGAGCATGGCTATGCACTTCATTCTACTGTCGTATAAAATATTGATAAAAGTTTTGAGCACATAACCCTGTGATACACTTCATGAACCAAAAGAAAATATGCTCTTTATCCAAGGACAGTCAGCTTTAAAATGCTGTGCCAACTGAAAAGCAAATACATATGAACATTCACTTATAATTACATAAAATCAAAAGAGTGAAGTCACAGGCATTTTAGAGAGTGCACATGTTATCTGCTTTTTAATAATGGATTTGCAATAGAGTGTTCTGTTCCCCGAAAGAATACCACAGGCCAAGTTACAT
>PVIR01000733.1:0-90000 GCA_004026965.1 Petromus typicus | reverse complement strand
ATGAACATTAAGAAAGTGACTTGTCAGTTTGTACAACTTTCATTCTCAACACCATCAGACTGATATTTTTCATAAGCACTGAGCACAGTTAAAATGTACTGTGAAAAAAAAAAACACTTGCTAAATTACAGAGAACTTTGTGGGAAGAAGGAAAATAAAACCAAATCAGAACTCAGGAATTTAGTTTAGTGTTAAGCTTTTTCACTGACTACAGTAAAATACTCAAGTTTGAATTGGCATTCCTGTGGATCAAGTGGAGACGGCATCACATCCTAGAGGGTTACCATAGGACTCCAGGGAATGTACACAAAATATATAGAACAGTGTCTTGGTCAGTGTAAATAAATAATAAATATATCACATGTCAAACATTAATTTTAGGATTTTTGGATAGTGATAATTACTGTGCAACTATATTCTTCAACTGCATCAAAAGTGGATAAAAATGAACTGTATGTGGTTTCTTAGATTAGTTCATGTCAAATTAAAAACAAACAGTGTCACTTTGACCATATAAAAGTATTTTGGTGGAATTAAAACCTGAAAATATACTATTCCCATAATAGAATGAATATGTTCACAAATAAGTAATATTTTTCAATGATGTCAATTTAGATATGGACAAGGATACTCCTACCATATGTCTTTATAATTGAGACTAATGGTTGTGAAATCAATTTAAAAGCTGCAAAGTTTAACTTACAAATATACCTGTACTCATACTAAGCTACAATGTACATATATGTTTTGGTATGAATCATGGTAGAAAGTTCAATTACATCACTGTGTTTGGATCTTTGGGTTAAAGGGCATCCTTATTAACCTTATCACTGTTTGGTGACAAGTATACTGCTAAGTTTAAACAGAATACCACGGAATCTCAACAACATGAGGTACCATAACTATTTCAGAGGTCAGTGAAAGCGAATAGGATGATTCTTGGACAGTGGACCGAACTCTGACATATAAAAGAAGGACTTCTGGTGGTGATTTGTGAGCTTCCTCTGAGAACACTGAGGAATCTTAAACTCGAGGGTAGGACACATATACAAGAGGACTAAAATAAGGGTGCAAAGATATAGTGGCCCTCTTTCTCTGTTGTTTCATTTTTACAGTTTGAATTACCTGTGAAATCTAAAAATGTTAAATGGAACATTCCAGAAAAGAATTCCTAAATTTTAAATTATGTGTCTGTTTTGAGTAGCTTGGTGAAATCTTTTGTTGCCCTACTCTGTCTTGCTCTAGATATGAACAACCCTTCTGCTCAGCGTAGTTTGCTGAGTATGCTATCCACTGATTAGTCATTTAGCAGATGTCTTATTTGACTGACTGTTCTGATATTCAATACTTTTGTTCATATAACCTTTATTTTACTTACTAGAAGCCCTAGACATAAGAGTAGTGATGTTGGCAGTTGGGATATGCCAAAGAGAAGCTGAAAAGTGCTTCCTTAAGTGAAAATGTGGAAGTTTTTACTAATAAGGAAAGAAAAAACTGTATGATGAAGTTGCTAAGATTTGTGGCAACAATGATTTTTCTTTATAAGAAATTGTAAGTTCGGAAAAAAAATTCATGTTGGGTTTGCTGTCTGACTTCAACCTGTGAAAGATGGCCATTGTGATAAGTGCTTCGTTAAAATGGTAAAGGTATTAAATTTATGTTGTGTATGTATTGGAAAAATAAGTTGTACTACTATCCACAGCTTCAAAAATTTATTGGCATCTTGGATTGTGTCTTCTGCAAATAAAGAATTGCTGCAGTTAAAATCACAGTGGGAAAGCCATGCCAGTGAGACTGTGCTTGAGTGATGAGGACAGTAAAGGAAGAGAGGGAAAGACACATGAAGTAGGAAAGGATTCCAGCATAGAGCAGTGGGCAATGTGAGACAGCTCCCTGCACTCAGGAGACCTAAGTAAGACTGAATTCAGTGAGAGGTCAAAGACTTGCTTCCAGTCAGACCCCTGTTCCTAAGGGCACTGCAAGAAGTAGGAAGGTAAAAAGAGGCAGCTTTCCATCATGGTTCCTTACTGGGGAAAATGTTAGGTATGTCATAGCACAGTTGCAATCATGATCATATAGAACAAGAGGAACTCAGAAAGAAAATAACAAAGCACACAGCAGTTGCAAACTCAGACATATCTGCAGGGGGTATTCTCAGTCCTTTGTATCAGTACAGATCTAAGTCATATATGCATTTATGGATGTTCAAAATGAGGGTAGGTTTCCAATTTTATATTCGCCTATTAATGTCTTAGTCTTCGGAACTGATTTCCTTGTGTCTTTCCCAAGTGCACATTTCTCATAAACTTTGAAGATAGTTTATGAAAATGAAAGCATTTTTCTCTCAGTAACGTTTCCATTATTATAACTTTTGAGAACAATTTCTTGAGAGATGTTTTGGGAGTTGTATTCCGGAACATATTATCTCTATGGTCTTCCCCATGGTAGGATGGCATTTTTGATCTTGCCTTGAGAGTTTTCTGAATCTTCTGGTTTCAGTAGAAAAGATAAATACGCCACTTAAAGAAGCTGTGGGAGTAGACTATAAGCCAGAGGATGGTGCCCTTGGGAGTGGCCAGGGGAGGAAGACTGAGTCTCACAGGATGCACTGAGGAATGGGAGTGACATGCAACCAGTGCTTTCACTGAAGAATCTCCTGGGCATTTGGGAGGGAAGGGTGCTGGCAGGATTAAAATCTCTTTCTTTCAAAATGGAAGGACAACTGCTGAGGCCCCAAATGGGAGGGAACTCACTGCAGACACAGAATCAGTAAGAGCTGGGTTAGGGAAGCTTGAACCTGCCACTAAGGGCGCTGCTGACTTCTCCGTGTTACTGGCTGGTTCAGGAAGTCCTATTGCTCCTTGAGGTGTGTCTTCTGGTCAGGTGCACCACGCACTATAATGTCCATGATGACCATGGTGTACTGTGGAGTCAACACAGGGCTATGAAGCATTATGGGAGTGAAAAGGAGATGAAGAGTAAGGACAAGAAACAATGCAGGAGTTTGATTTTTCCAGGTGGAGAAAGAGTACACATGCATTTGTGTGAGAAGAGAAGAATGCAAGTGACAAACAGCTCAAGACGGAAGCATGTAAATGCACAGAAGTGCTCAGAAAATGGCAGGAGAGTGAAATTCATGAGGTATTAAGGTGAGGCTAAGTTTTTGAAAATCTCATGTGCTACAAATGATATGTACATTTATCCTGCACAAAATCTAAGACATATATTTATGAGTGTTATTCTATTGTACAACTCTTCCTTCCTGGATGGTATGGATTTAGAAACACTGATAAGTGTATGGGGGAAAGTGAACATCAGAGTCCAGAGGCAGGGAGACCAATCTGAAATCATTTTAGAAATCAAAATTCCAGAAAATAAGGGCAAGAACTGGAAAGAGAAGCCATGTGAGGCACATGATGAAGACAGACCTGTTGAATGAGACAGCAGAGAGAGAACAACATTTGACCTTTATTTTTACTTAGAATTATTGCTACAGGATATATCCTCTGATGTGAAGTTACTGAGACAAAGAGTATATTAACTTATGTGGTTCTGAAAAATAATATTTACTGCTCTTATCTGACAGCTGACCAGTCACAGTTATGACACACTTTTAGTTGGATTGTTCTGATGTATACAAGTGCCTTCTCCTAAATTCTCTGCATTTTCATTTATTTAATTAGTGGTACAATTAAAGATTTTCCCAGACATTTGATTTAGCATTTGCTGCTTCTAATAGCACTATCTGTATTGAACATCCACTGTGTAACTTTGGGCAAGTTATTTACTTACACCTGTCACGGAAACCAGTGTGATATAAAATGAGATGCCAGAGTACAAGCCTCACTCTGCGCAGGCACAGAGTCCAGTAGATAATTAATAATGTGCTGATGTTACTGAAAACTTTTATATTTCAAAGAAACATCTTAAATGTTCATCTTTACATTCACAGAAGAAATGAAGCATATATTTCTTGCTATATTTATAAAGGTATATAAATTTGTTTTTTTGTTGTTGTTTTCATTTTATTTAGTTATATGTGTATCTTTTTAAAAATTATTTTATTGGGACCGTTTATATATATATTATGATCACATTCAACATTGAGGGTTTGTATCTGTACATGACACATCTTGATTCTCATTTTTTCCCATTTCTCTGCCCTCTATACAATTCCTTGGCCCTTATATAAAGAAGCTTTGTCTCCTTTTTTAACCATTAAATTTTTTATTTTCCTTCTTTTATTTTTATTATATAAAGTTATTAACTTTATGAGATTTGCTGTTTTTGCTAAAAATTAGAATTTTTAGATAGGATAAATGTATCAATAAATTTTGTCATCCTAATTTTTTCAGACATTAAAAAGTATATCATATATATATGAAATGATTTATTTATGGATTTTCCATTTGTGTTAACTTTTCTACTTTCATGTTCTTGAATCTGTGAAGCACACTCTGTGTGTGTGTGTGTGTGTGTGTGTGTGTGTGTGTGTGTGTGTGTGAGCAAGGATTGATTCTAGGGCCTTCACACTGAGCCACATTCCCAGTCCTTTTAGTTTATTTTCTTTCATTTTTGACAGGGTCTCAAAGTTGCTGAGGGTAGGCTCAAATTTATGATCTATTCACCTCAACCTTGTAAGTACTCTAAATTTAACATTTCATATGTGTTTGAATCTGGTAGGCTGGGTTTTCCTTCTTGATTTCTTTACATATGATTTCACTGACATACTGTTCATTCATTTTCTTTGAATTTCAGAACCACTTTGTGGAGATATATAAAGTAATATTCTGGTACCCTAATTGGGATCTTTTGAACTTAGAAATTTTCTTAAAAGATTCCACAATTTCTGTTAAAATCTCTATTATTTCTTGCCAGGAAAGTCTCACAAATATGTGAGACTTCCTTTCTTTTTGCATTACATTTTGATATATATATTTTTTTATTCCACTGAAGGAATGAAAAACAGAAAGGCCAAGTTTGAATTTCAGATTCTTGGAAATTGCCTCTATCATATTCTGAATGAAATAACTACATGCCCATTTGTAATAATCATGTGAAGATGGCCATCTCCTGAGAATCTAATTGACATCCATGCTTATAATATGGAGCTAATACAACTTGCTCTCTTCAGCTACAAATTGAGGATGCTATGCTTGATTATGTAAGTTACTAGATTGCTGTAAGATTTGTTTACAAGCATTATACAATAATGTATTCAAAATTTTGTAAGATGTTACAATATAAACAAAAGTATGTCATAATAAAATATAAATATATACACAATTTTTGTTTCCCAACAAGAATGTAAGATTCCAGAAGGGAGAAATATGCTTCCTTCTCTTAATATTCACAATGCTTTAAATGGTGTCAGGCAGTAAGAGAAATTCAGCAAATAATTCTGTGTTAGCAAACGAATACTGATAACATTTTTTTAAAAAACTGCGAGAGGGAGAACATTTAGGGAATGATATAATTTGAATGAGTTTACCCAATATTACTAGTACATAACTTCTCACATATAATCTTATAATTCAACATTAGTCAATTTTCCGAAAGCTTTTCTTCTGCTGGGCTCCCTTTGTATTAATATTTAATTTATGTTGATGTGAATAGGTTATTTGGGTACCTATAACCTGCCTAGAATTTTGCCCTTAGTGTAGTTGTGCTGCTGAAAATGAGATAGCAGTGAAGGAAGAAGTAGGCGGGAAGGAAAATGCTATATAATTATCCAACATTTGACTCCAAGCTAAGAATCAGGAATATGCCAAGATCACAGCAATAACCACTGTCATGCCAGACACTAACCAGAAGCTTTCCACACACTGTCCTTACCCTTAAATTAAAGGTGACCGAAAAGGACTCCTGTCCGCCAAAACCAGAGTTCAGGTTTCTAGTTTCCTTGCAGCCTTTCTGGCTGCCTTCCTGTCTAAGTCTACAACTCCTTTCTCCCACCACATCTGCAGTACGGAAAGTCTGTGGCTCTTCACCGAAAAGAATATTTTATTTAGAATTATCATTTGTGGGAAATTATTAAGTGTACTAACACATGCCATTCATCTGATATTTTAAATGTTTTCTTTCTTTAAAACAAATAATCTCAAGTCCTCACCATGTGACCTTGTCATGAGAACTGGCTCAATTGAAATCTTTGCATTGAGGAACTTCTAGGCTTTTTGGTCTATTTGTGACATGTAGCTGGACCCAGTGGTTATGCAGCACAATGACCTGTAACTGTCTGCATTAAAAAATAAAATGAACTTTTCAGGTACAGCGTCAGCGATGTCTTATAGCCAAATACCTTCTTCATAAACAAATTCTGAAGGGAGGTCTACAGATCTTATAATAAACCATGCACAGTAGTTTAGAGAGCAGTTTGCCCAACTTATCTAATTGTGCGGAAATCCTCATTATAATGTGCTGAAGTGAATAGGACAGGTGGTTTTATTACCATTTCCCTTTCCCATGTCCTCCCTTTCTCATACAGATGGCTTAACTGAGATTAACCAGGAAGCCTCATGACCAAACTCCTGGTTTGCTATTTCTAGTTTCTATAAATCAGTTTCTCAGTCTTTGTGCTCGTGACATGGTAGATAAGTATGCACAGCGGGGCCATGTCATACTCTAGGATGTTCAGTAGTTTTGCTCGCTTCTACCCACTGGACTCCAGGAGTACTACACCTGCTCAATAGTTGTGGCAATAAAAAATGTCTCTAGACATTGCCAAATGACCTCTGGGGCAGGAGGGGAAACATTCCTGGTTGACAGCAACTATAACCTTTCAAAATGCCAAGCCACCTGTAAGTAATAATCAATGGCCTTTCCCAGAGATCTCTTCCACTCCATAACAGTTCTGTCTTACAGAACACAGTTGCTAAATGTGTCTTCAGATGGCAGATGAGCTATTCCCAGCACACAACTAAGGCAAAACTTTTGTTTGTAAAGCTCTTTACATTCTTTTTTTCTCGGAGAAGCCAAAGACTGTGAGATGTATTAATGGGGTATAATGGGATAGCTCAGGTCTCCAATTATTTTTCTTTTCCCCTGTTCTTCACATATAGCAGAATTGTATTTCCTGATTCACTTATTAATGGGGAGGGACTTACAAACATTCTGGCCAATGAATTGGGTAGAACCTCCTGCTATATTTCTAAGCAGGAGCATTTAATTACTGACAGAGGGAATTCCTGAGTTTTCTGTTCCTTCTGGTGACTGGTAATCTTTTTTTTTTTTTTTTTTTTGTCAGAACTGAGGATTGAACTCAGGATTTTAAACTTGCCAGGCAGGTGGCAGCACCACTGAGCTACATTTCTGGCCTGGTAATCTTTGAGACAGTGATTGCTTGGCTCCTAGAGTGATACAAGCAACTGAATAGAACATATTTTTGCTCTTGTTAGGAATTTATGATACAAACAAAAAATATGTCTTATGTATTACAAAGTACTGAAATTTTAAGTTGTTTTTTACTTTAGCATAATTTAGCTTATTCTAAGACCTGAGAAATGAGAAAATATATACAAATTACATAAAATCAAGGTCACTAATGTTAAATCAGAAGATACAAAGCATCTAGAACTCGGTTATACCTCGGTCTCTGTCCTGAGAACACCTTGCCATTTGCTATTTAGTATTTGGAACCAGCTTTAATTAAGTTTTCTACATATCTTATACAGGGTGAAAATTTAACATTTTTATTTGTCAAACTCACTCATTTATTTATTCAAATATTTACTGAATAAGAAATATGCATCAAGTATTAAGAAGTGATATTTTTCTACTTCATATTGGCTTTGATACCTTTGTTATGATGAAGATAGATCAAAGAAAGAAGGGATTGATTTTAACATCTCTGAGGGGGAGGTAATATTTAGGAAATAAATGAGATTCTTGGTTTTTTGCAGCTTTCTGTTTGCAAAGACTGTCAGAAAAAAATGGAAATTATTCACATGACAGCTCAGAAATTTTCTACCACTACACCTCCTGCTTTTTTACCTGTAACAGTTTTCTTATCCATATTTTTTTAGATTTCCAGGTAGAGTAGAGGCTGAGTATTAGCCTTGAGAGAGATGACCAGGTTTAAGGTTTTCTAACTATATCACTGGTGGTTTCAGGCAAATGACTTTCATTTCCTATTCCTTACTTTTCTCAGGTGTAGCAGGGTAATTAAAACCCATGCGGATGTTGTGAAGTATAGATAAGGAACTCCAAAGGAGTGCAAACAGTGTCTGCTACACAATAACAGCTTAAGAAATGATCGTCTTGGGGCTGGGGAGTTAGCTCGGTGGTTCCGGCGCCTGTCTTGCAAGTGCAAGGGCCCGGGTTTGATTCCCCGGTAACCATATACCATACTGGGTGTGGAGACTCACGCCCAGCAGCAACCAGTACCACATACCACAGTGCCGGGCGTGGTGGCTCACGCCTGTAATCCCAGCACTCGGGAGGCAGAGGCAGGAGGATTGCTGTGATGTGAGTTTGAGATTGAGCTCAGGGCCAGCCTGAACCACAAAGAGAGACCCTGTCTCAAAAAAAAAAAAACTAAAAAAAACCTAAAAAAAAAAAAAAAAAAATGATCATCTTAATGTTTTTAAGGAGTGTTCTAGGGAGTGATGAATGAAGCACTGGACAATAATTCCAAATTTCATACAAGTATCTATTTTATCCACCATTTCATCCTAAAAGTCTGAGGATTAGCAGGTTGACTCTTGAGCTCTTCTCCTGAACTTGCCACTGTCCACGGACTACACTGCACATTGTGCCTAGTTGTGAAGCCTTTGGAAAGTCACCAACTCTCACTGATCTCTCTTCTTTTTTACAATGAAAGAATGATACAAAAGAGCTCTAAATTGTACAGCTATAAATTATACTGGACCACTTTCACCACTTAACAGTTTATTCCAAGCTTCACCTCAACGTTGCATTTGCTCAAGTACTGACTACTCTGAGTTTTACTCGGGCAGTTGTCATTTCAACTAGCTGATTCTGCAGTGAACAAATGTGATAAAATTGATTTTATACTTCCTGTCATAGTATCTCAAAGAAAATGAATGGTCATCCACAACTGCCTTGGTAAAGCATAAACAGGCTGATGTACCACCTTGGTACATAATCTGATTTTTTTCTCTTTTTCTTTCTCTGTAGCTATCAGCCTGCCAAACTCTTCTGTTTTCCTTGAGAAATTCTCTCTCTTATATTCTCACAATCTCTCAGACACCACATCAAAGAAACAATGAGGATTACCATCATGTAGTCTTACTGTGATTCTGCCTGAGTATCATTTTGAGAGATAGCTTCATAAAAGAAAGGTTGCATCTTATGCATTTCCTATTTCCATGTAGAACCCTCTATTCCTTCCCTTTACCTAATCTACCTGATGATCAAAATTCTCTCTATTTTCTCCTTTTCTAGCCATGCAAAGTAGGTAATACTTTACTATAAAGTTTGCACACCGAATCTCCTCGAATCTCCTCTTCACTTAGATTAATGGGTTCACGTAATAGTCAATGAAGTCATTCTCTAATTTATATACAGCATCTAAGATGCCTGTTTCTATATATTTTGTCCACAGGGGTCCATTTGGGATGACTAGTCAATCTTGATTGTGCTGGGTACTCATGTACTAGCTCTTCAGTTAATACTTTCAGCCCCAAGTGTTAGTACTGGATAGTCTTGTTTTATTCTCTGGTTTTGTCCTTATGCACAAATAAATACACATTGAGTTGTAGCACAGTGCTAGTCACTGTGCTGGGTTTTGGGGTAGAATGATAGGACATATACATTCTCTTGTCCCTCTGTGTTCTTTATACATATATAAAATAATTTGAAACTGAGGGAGTACCTTGAAGAAAAATATGAAGTGCTGAAAGAAAAGGTCCTAGAGTAGAGACAAAAAGTGCAACATACAAGTAGATGTAAAATGGCCTCCAAAGAAGCCTGGTGGCACAGTGAGAGCCAAGGAGCTGTTGGTGTTCACAAGGTGCAGAAGACAGAAGACAGGCCAGAGACAAGCAGGCCAGTGAGTACAGGTAGGATATAGTTCCCAGCACTGAGCTAGAATCAAGAAGTACTCACTAAGTGAGAATAAACTTTACTCAAGTGTTCTAATGCACGATGGGAAAGGTCTTTTCTGATCAAAGGTCATTTCTGAATTCCGCTGCCTTTATATCTGGTTTTCAAACAATACTCAACACCAAAGCTTGAAAAAGAAGAATACAAGTGCTTATGAGAAGTGTCGGAATGCTCACTTTGTGCGCCTGAACCCTGGTGAGCATGCAGAGTCAAAGCACAGCTCAAGAAAAGGCTCTTCGTGGCAGTAAGAACCAGAGAATGTGCTGTTAATAGCTTTCAATTTTTGTCATTCCCAAGTTCAAGACAAAACACATAGATCAATGGCATGGACTGTTGTCTATTCCACATTAGAAGTTAGATGCCAAAACGTTTTCCACAGGCCACCTAACATATGGTAATATATTTTGGTCATTACCAGCGTGAGCAGGATTCAAACCAGTGACCCTGGAGGTGAGAGGTTGTACATCCAATTACAAATTCCCACTTTCTTAAACGTTAAGATGCCTACAGCAATATATTTTATTTACACCAAGATGCATTGTATAAACTATATTTGATAAAAGAAATGACTTCATGTTCTCAACTTAAATCAAAGAATGCTTACTTAAGTATTTTTTTAATTGAATCTGACTTTAATGCTGTCCTATAATCTTTTGGTTAACAGGGCTCATCTTGATTATTCTAACAAAGAAAAAACATGGAGATTGATACTTAAGTTGTAGTGTTTAAAGTAGTCCATAAAAATACAATCAGAAAGTTCAGAAGAGGTACCTGGGACATCTGTAAAAGTTTCTCCAAGGACAGAGACGTGGAAATTGAGTCCCAAGTTCTTTAGCTGTATTAACACCTTAAAAAAACTCTCGGGATCTTTGTCATGCTCCCTGGAAAAAAACACACGAAATAGAAGTTGCAACGGAGTATTTGACCTCAGGGTATGTGTTAGGAGAAGTGGCCTGTTGCTGGTTAGGGGAGCCCCTGGCATTCAAGTAGAAATTTCTCCCTAAACCTTACACTGCAGCATCAGCACTGAGTGTTTTAACATCCACAGACTCCTCTTTCTGATCAAATCCAGTTGTATCGAAGTTACAGGCTTCTGCAGACTTTGTTAGAAGAGAATATTTTTAAAAGATTTTATGTTTGGACTACTGAAACTATATAGTATTTCTCTTCAAAATTTTCACTTAACATCTTTTTTTTAAGATTTTTTTTAGGAAAGACTAATCTCAGAAGGACAATTCTCTATGGATCATGAGAATGTACTTAAAATGCTTTTCATTTCCACAGGTCTGAATGCCTTTCTCTGACACTGACTGAGCCCCTTTGTACCCAGAAGGAAAACACAATGTAAAGAATGAGATTAGAGGCCCCTTCACTAATATCTCATTTTAAGTAACTGAGTGGTGAATTATGAGTCTCAGAATTATAGTCTGAGTCTGTGTCTGCAGAATATTTACTAAGAAGTAGAGGTTATTCAACATATAAAAGAACAGTAATAAAGATAATATTTTCATTTAGTGTAGGATTTGAAAAACATGGATTTATTTTTGTTTAGTTTGTCAGTCTTTCTAATGACAGAATGAGATGTTAAGAGACATTACACTTTCAAGAAATTCTCAAATTCAACAGATCACATTAAAATGAGTTTTTTACATTATAAGGTGTGAATATTTCAGTATTTCTTGCATATAATTACACTGTTTTAAATTATCTTATTTCAGACAGATGTAGACCAGATGTCTTCAAAATATTTGCTTTTTATTTATAATTTAGAATTTTAACTTCCTTTTTTATATTACAGAAAAATAGTTGTATATCAGAAATGAAATTTCTCATTTACCAACTAATTATGTAAAATAAATCTGTAAATTGATTAAACTGCTATAAGAAATATGAAAATTACATCATTCAGGAAATTTCATGAAAAAATGACATCTGCACCCCTAAATGTGTTAATTCACAATTCAGTCAATATTTTCAGTATCATGAATTAAAACAAATGGATCATTTAATTAACATTTTAAATGGCACTTTCGTATTATGAAATTGTAAGAGTTTATGGAATTAGAATTCCATAACTATTTTAGGCTCTAAGTCTCTCAGTGTGATTTACTTCAAATAATAAAGACACAATAGCAAAGTGTTCATTGCTTTTTAAGATGCTGAAAATTGCATACATGCACCACTGGGAAGTTTTTGGATAGTTCTCATATATATACTACTGCTGTGGGCAAAAGCAAGACACCAAACAGTTTGAAGAAAGTGTATACCATATGCCACGTTCAACTAGATCAATCAAATAGCTGCCACGTTATTTGTAAAATGTTCTTTTTGTCTGATTCTCTTGGAAATACTTAGATGAAAAGAATGGAAACAATATAACAGAATACACGTAAAAAAAGGAGTAATGCCACAGGGAAATCTAGCCACTCAGTTCTCTTAATTTTTCATTTTGAGTTCTAAGAATTTTGGCTGTGGTTTCCCAAGAGATCGTCTATTCTAAATATTCTCACCCCCACCCCCGCATAAAAGTAGATGCAGCTTGGGGTTGGGAGGAGTTTAATTGCATAGAGACTATAATTCCTAAAAGATTCTAATGTTAGTATTTTCAGAACAGCGGCTTCATGATCCTGTTTTCCATATTCCTAAAAAGATAAATGTACTACCATTCTATTGTCTTCTTTAAATATTTCATACAGGTGGACAAGAGCTTTCATATTCAATGATAGAGACTTGTGTGAATTCCTTCTTTTTAAAATTATATAGCTGATCATAAAAGTGAGATTTTTCTTTCCTAAAATTATTTCTTCGAAAAACAGGCATTTATATTAACATCTTTATAAAGACTCATAATATAAAGCACTATTATTTTATTGTTGAACTAGGTACAGCTCTGAGGGAGGTACATTAGGCTGAAATATCAACTGATATGCATTCACTGATAAGCAGTCTTTCACTTGCTGGGACGAGTCAAAACGAGGCAAAGGAATTTAATACTGACAATAATTTTGAGAGACATGCCTTAATAATTGTAAATGTTGGATACTGTTGAAAACAAGTAGCAGAATAAATGGTCACCAGAGACAGTGAGTAGTAACTCAGTTTTTATAGCTGGGAAAGAGATTTCTAGTGATGGTGCCAGACACAGTTTCACAAAGTCCTTCACTCTCAGCTTCTTAGAGTGAAGTCTCGATGACAGGCAGTGGAAGCAGCCAGCTGTCTGAAAAGGGGGACTGCTCTGATGTCAGGAATGCATGGAAAGGGAGTTGGACTAAAAGTGCTTCCTAAAATATAAAAGTGGGAAAAGAGCAATGATTTAAAAATATTCCTCACAATAATAATACTTTAAAGATCATTTGTCTACATAAGTAATTATATACTATAAATACACAATATTTCTATGTTATTCAAAGTTTAACATAATTGATTTAGTTTTTTGTTTTCTTTTTAAAGAAATGAGAAATTGCCTATATTCAAGGTCTAATGATGTGCATAAATATAAATGACACTCTAGGCACACATGATATTGCATGGCAGACCTCAATCCACTTTGTTAAGAAGGAGCACATTCAATATATTCAGTGACTCATCCATAGATCTTATCTCAGTTTCCAGATATCAATGAACTTATTTAGCAGAATATGTAAATCTGTCTTAAATTCTCACCTAAGAAATCTACTGTGAAACTGTGATTTTAGGACAAAGCATAAATATAAGATAAAGGTTTAAAAGATAATATCTAGGGAAAGTTTCTTTTTTTTTCCAGCACTGGGAATTGAACCCAGGACCTTGTGCTTGCCAGTCAGGTTCAGTGTCACTGAACTAAATCCCAGGCCTAAGAGATAATATATCCTTTCTGCTAATAGCATCCAGAATAAACATACATTCACAAATACATCCAAATTCCAGAACCACAGAATAGATTTATTCACTCCTAAACACTTTTGTTCTCATCTTTTGTTGGTAAGACTGCAAGCTGAAACAATCTTTTAGAGGGCAATTTGACAATATACATTATAAACTTTAAAGTGTGCATAACTTCTATATCAATAATTTCAATTTAGAAAAGTTAGCCTATAAAATAAAAATGTATACTGAGATTCAGCTGGAGTATGTTCATAACAGTTTTGTTTATAATGGCAAGTATCTATAAACAATCTAATGGGATAAATGAATATGTTTTGACACACACGTGATACAATAGCATGTTGTCATTAAACATAATGTTGCAGAAATAGATTTCTTGACATGGAAAAATATTCACGAAATACTTTCAAGGAAAATGGAGATGACAGAGTAGTATATATTATATAGTCCGATTTTGTAATACAAATGGATATGTGTTCTAGAAACAAACCTGGGGTAAAATATACCAAAATGTTAAAAGGATTTATGTTTGGGGCTGCCATAAATGTTTTCTCTCTTCTCCAATAAACATTTTTATGTAAATAATTTTTAATGCTTTTAAGAAACTACCCCTAATATTCCAGAAAAGAACTGTATATATAAGCTTTGTGTTTCACGGTATAACACTGAAAGCCTTCCCAGCACTGTACTTTCCTGTGAACCCTCTATGTTTGAAAGCTGCCAGTCAAGCAAACTTGTTTTAATCACAACTCACCAGTAGATAGCCAGGTCCAAGTTACACAACGATCTTCCTGCTCTTGACTAGGTAAGAATGAAACAGTCTGGCTGGGAAGTTGCTCCTCTGCACTCCCCCATGGCAGGAGAGACCAGCACAGAATATTTCAGGCTTACTGGAAGGAGCAGATACAGCAAGAACAGCTTTGATTCCCAAATATTATTGAGAACATTTGAAAAGCATAAACTGTTTCCATGTGTTTTTTTCTTCCTATATCTGTCTCTCTTTGCTGCCTTTCCTGTTTCATTTCTGAGAGCTAAATTTCTTCTTATTCCTCACTTAACATTCACTCAGGAAATATTTATTGAGGATTTCTAAGTTCTCCATACTTGTCACTTGTATTAAACTGTTACTTTTTCCTATTTTCCCACATTATGTAATACATATTGAATGCAACCTCTTTGATCTAGTTTCTTCCTTGGCTTTGGCTGAAATCTAGTTCTTCACAGATATTAGTGTTCTCGGGAGTAAGGCCCGGGACTGAGAGTTCTGGATGGGAGGGTAAGTGGTACCTGCCTAGGACACTAATAAGTAAGTACCCAGAGCCTATGCAAGTAGCAGCAGACAGTACTTGAATTCAAGAGTACCCAGTTCTTTTCTTTTACTGGGCACACAACACAGAAGACCCCACATTCACCGTCTCACAGTAGGATGAGGCCATAGGCCAAATTTGACCAGTGAGCTGCCAGCAGATGGATGGGCATCACTTTCAGATACACATATATCAAGCAGCTCTGGCCAGAAGTCCCTCTACCACGGTGAGCCTTAGGAAGTATTCAAATTAAGACACTCAGGTTAAGAGTCAAACAGTCTATGCTGCTGCAGAAAGGGCTGTCCTAAACATGCACTGAACTAAGGTAAGAGACTTGGGTTGTGTTCGAGCCACTGAGATGGGGGTGGTTTAGAACCTTTTCATTACTATCATAATGTGCCTTATCCTGATTGAAATAATTTATTGTCACAAAATTATCTGCTCTATGAATATTGGTGGAATAAATGATGCTAGAAAGATGAGTTACATTCAGAGAGCCACTACGAAGCTTCCATACCACGCGCCCGATTATAATCCTTCTGAAGCCTGACAATGAGCTGCTTATTATACAGTCAAACTATTGCTTCATCTAAAATTACACCCACTGCAATGAGTCTCCATTTGAGGCCACAGCTCCTCACTACAGTTGTACATTTACTTCTATTCAATCTTTGACGCTTTGTTTCTTTCTTCTTGTCCATGAAGAGATAAAAAAGAGACCTGGTGCTTTCAGCCCTGGTTTTATTTCTAGATCCCTAAACCATGGCCTTATTGAACTTTTTGATATCTGTGATTCAAACTTTTTGATAAGAGTCAAGACAGTAGGAAGAATATGGAAAAGTAATATAGGATGATCATCCCTCTAGCACTAGTTTCAAGTTTCTTTACATTTTTGATACTATGCTAACCTCAATTTCGGCTTCTTCATCACAACAGAATGCCACATGGCTTCAACCCACTTCGGTTATTAGCCACCCATGCCCTCCCCTCGCCTAGTAGTGTCTGCCTTTCTCTGGGCTACAAACCCTCCACCCAAGGCCTTCTCTGACCACTGTTCACATGGCTTCTGTCCTGTAGGCTTACTTAGGTGAGAGGGTGAACGGTAAAAGAAGCAGTTCAGCCACTGATGAGCAGTATGGCTAGTAGAACTAGCAGTTATATACATTACCTCACACAGCATTAGTTTTTTCATCTTTAAAATGAGAAAACAGTATCTACTTTTAAAAAGTTTGCTGTGAAGAATAAAGAAATATAAGGTACCCTGAACTTATAACAGAAGCTTCATTCTCATCATTTATATCTATGGTTTTAAAAATTTTATTTGATTCTTGAATTTTAACTGATAACATAAAACATAAAATTACAGATACTAATGGCATATCCTGTAATAATTCAATAAATGTCTGCATTGTAAAATACTTAAGTCAAGTTAGAATATTTATCTCTAAAACATCCATCATTTCATATAAAAACAATAAACACGGGGCCAGGGATTCAGCTCTGTGGTTCTGGTGCCTGTCTTGCAAGCACAAGGGTCTAGGTTCAATCCCCAGGTAACTACACACGATACAGGGCATGGAGACTCACACCCAGCAGCAATCAGTACCACATACCACAGTGCCGGGCGTGGTGGCTCACGTCTGTAATCCCAGCACTCGGGAGGCAGAGGCAGGAGGATTGCTGTGATGTGAGTTTGAGGCTGAGCTCAGTGACAGCCTGAACTACAAAGTGAGACCTTGTCACCAAAAAACCCCCAAAAACAAACAAACAAAAAACACCACTGTTTCTTTTAGCATTTTGAGGTATACAACACACAACTGTTAGCACAGTTGCTCTACCATACAATCACATGAAAATGTCTTACTGCTCTCTCTCTGACATCACACCCATCAATGGACCTTTCTCCATCCCTTCCTGCTGCTACTCCCCCATCTCCTGGTAGCCATCATTTTACTCCCAACTTCTATGAGATCAATTGTTTTACATTCCATATGCAAGTGAGATGATGTGATACTTGTCCTCTGTGCCTGGTTTGTTTCACTTAACATAATGTTCTCCAGTTTCATCCATGTTGTCACAAATGATAGATTTTATTCTTTTTTTTTTTTTTTTACTGGTGAAGTAGTGTTCTCCGTGGATAAGTACCCTGTTTGCTTTATCCATTCATCCACTGGTAGACATTCTGTTTCTCTTCTGAACAGTGTCCCAATAAACATGGGGCTATAGATGTTTCTGTGACACATCAATTCACCTTTTTTTGAATATGTACCCAGATAAATGATGGTCTTGGGAGATTCCTGAGCTGGGGTAGGTTTCAATGTGGAAGGAAGTTTTCTGTAAACGTCATACAAGGGTCACAGAGCTGTTGACAGCAAGGCAGAAGCAAAGGATCTCTTAACGGTGCCCTGGTGTGGGAAAAATGGAAAGCAGGACAATGGAAGCCAGAGAATCTTGCACTACCTCAGATTTCTCTCATCATACTGAAATGGGCCATCACATAGAAATGAAGGGACAGAAAAATAAAATTCTAATTGATGCTTATCAGGGTTTCATGCCATCTGTACATTCATATTCTAATCTTTGCTTTTAATAGCAGGAGAGATGTCTGTTGTTGAAAATTCAAACTCTATTAGTGCTCTAGATCTTCTTTCTTGCTTCTTTTTGAGCGAAAGTGCTCTATCGGCTTCTGCTCTAAAACCTGTGATCCAGCTGCTACACCAATACTTTTATTACTGTGTTTGGTGTCTTTACATTATTTCTTTTACCTGGTAAGATTTACTGACAAGAAAGCTTTCAATAGTGAGCTGCTTCTAGATAACTTTTCACAGATCATTTCACCTTAGAACATTGTCACTCTGCTGATTTCCAGAGCTTTCTCCTAGGACTTGGCTGCCCTGTTCCTTCTCTCGATGAAGGGATTCTCTAGGGAATCATTTTCCATCTGTCCTAGTCATTCTCATGCTTATTATATCCTCTTCAACTTTGACATCAGTGACCATCCTCTGCCTTCTTAGAGATGACACTTGTTTGGTTTGCACATAGTGTTACAACTACGACATAGTGACTTCTCCCTAGTTAAATCTTTCCACTTATCATTAAGCCCTGAAGGCTACCTGATGGAAGCCATACAAAATAAATGGCTCTTCCCACCAAGTGTTAGGTGCTTTCCTCCAAAATATCTCCACTGCTAATCTCCCCATGTAGCTTTTCTTCTCCCCATATTCCTTGGATTTTGCATTCAATAAATTTCTTTAGCTGTCTGACTTTCCAGTGAGCTCCCTCTCCCTGCATTTCTGGTCAGGAAGCCCACAGAAACCCAACAAAAACTGGCTTCAACACCTTGGCTGGCCATGAAGCATCTTAATTAAGATCAACTGTCTTTTCCACCTGTGGGAAGTCACCTTGGCAGCAGCAGTTACCATCCGGGGACTCTGTGGCACTAAATTCATTCTTCTTCCCAACTCATTTCTAAGACTGTTCTTTAATAAAGTCTTTTCTTCTCCAATGTAATGATCAGGCTTATAAATTTCCATTGAATAATCATTTAGATTTCCTTTTAGATTTTAACATTTTTTATTCCTATATAAGGAATACATTCAAAACTGGTTGGTAATTATTTTATGAGCAATCTATATTGTACTTTTTAGCTCTTCGAGTTAGAAATTTCTCCCATAATCTAGTTGAAACTCTGCTTCCCTGAGAACTGCTGAGTTTCTACCTTGACAGGAACATGTATAGTTCTTACTTTCTGTTTTACATTGACAGTTTACACTTTATTTTAAACTGTTCAATATCATTAACGATGAAATGGAGATGGTAGTAGTGAAGTAGTACCAGAAATTAAAAACCAAATACCTCACTGGGTGGGTTCAATAATAGAGAGAAGATTTCAGAGAACATAATCATTGATCTTAAGGACAACAGTATTTAATATAAACAACAGAAAGAAAATAGGCTTTAAAAAAAGATGTAACCTCAGGAGACTGCAGGCTAAGATCAGAGGATACAGCATTTGTTCACCTCAATGGACCGGTATTAATTGTAAAACTGCATACAAATTTATATTAAAATTTCAACTGAAGCAAAACGCAGTTCTTCTGTAATAAAATACATAATTTGGAAAGATATGAAGTAAGTGCTGCAATCCCCTACCCTTCAGTCCTAACTCAACATCTCAAGCAGAACTGTTCCTATTGACTGGTGAGTGAGCTTCCAGAACTCTTTCTGTGCACTTATCACCATATCAATTTGTGTCAACAGAATTTTGCATATACCTTCATTGCTCTTACAAGTATGAGATTAATATCAGTTTTTCTGCAATTTACATTTTCACAATAGTCATCTGTCTACTTTAATATATATGGGTGTCTCATTTTAAAACATAGAAAATATTTAAAAAAAAATTTTTTTGGCCATACTCGGGATTGAGTTTAGAGTGTGTTCACTGAGCTACATTCCCACACACTTTCTTATTTTTTACTTTGAGACGGGTTTTGCTAAGTTGCTAAGCAAATGTGTGATCCCTTCTGCCTCAGCTTACCAAAATGGTGAAATTACAGGCATGCACATTTTTATAAAAAGAAATTCTACTATTAGATTTTTACAGTTTTCAAACTTTGGTGTTTTAAGAATACTGAAAGTACTACTTATAACACTTGAATTTCTCTTTTGCAGAATTCTTGTTTTTCTCTTATTTAATTTTAATTGTTTTACATTATTAGTATATGTTTGCAGTACATGATGTTTATATTCATCTTAGGGAATGGGTACTTAACACATCTGGATTCTTTTTATTCCCCTCTTCCGCTCACTAGATCTGCTCTTCTTCTTTTCTTTATTACAGTTATGCCTTTTTTTAGTTCCTGTCTGCAACATATAATGACTTCATTCATTGAGGAGAGTCAGTACATATACATGATTCCTCGTAAAGCTTTTTATGTCCTTTCCCCTCTCAACACCGTTGAGGGCCCTTGGTCCTCTTCCTATTTATAATATATCTACCTCCCTGTTTCCTTTTATCAGTCTTTTTCTTGCCCTTTATTTGTACTTTGGGTTACTCAAATGGAAGAAACCATAAGGTATTAATGCTTGTGTGTCTGATTTATTTCTTTTTAAACATTTTTTACATTTTTTGTTTTGTTTACAAGTTTATTGGTACATTTTAGGTATAAACTATAATGACCTTCATCTTTGAGGCATTTATACTTGAACATGATATATCTGAGTTTTTGTTTTTTCCCTATTTCTCCCCTATGCTCCTCCGTAGTTACAAAAATTTTGTTTCCAGATTTACTTCTTTTCTTTTAATTTTCCTTCCCTTCTTTGTTTTTCCCATCTCCCCTTCTTATTTCCCTCGAACATTATATTTTCAAGGTATACCCATTTTCCTATAAATATCATGAATGTATCAATCTTTATGGTCGAGTAATATTGCATTATGTATATATATATATATATATATATATATATATATATAACATTTTCCTTATCAAGTTGTCTACTGATGAATATATAAGTTGCTTCCAATATTTAGCTATTATGAACTGTGCTGCTATAAACACTTATAGCCATGCATCACTATAAATGACATTATTTATTTATTTATTTGTGATGCCAGGGACCGAATTCAAGACCTTGCACTTGTGAGGCAAGCATAGTGCCATTCGGTTAAATCCCCAGGCCCTGATACTTTTAATTCTTTTGGGAAGGCATCTAAAAAGGGAATAGCTGAGTCAAATGAAATTTCTACTTGTAGTTTTATGACAAATCTCCATACTGAGTTCCCTAATGATTACATTAGTTTCCATTTTTACCACAATGTAGCAAGTTTTCTTTCTTTCTTTTTTTATTTTAACTTCAACAATTCCAGTCTTTGTTATTTTCTGATTTCTTGGACTCTGCCATTCTTTCATGCTTTCTATTTCTGGATAGGCAGAATGAATACTGTTAATTTGGCCCTACTTCCCAAACTGATGCATACATTTAACACAGTTTCAATCAAAATACCTTCAGCATTCCTGGAAGAACTAGAGAAAACAATCCTAAAATTCATATGGAAGCAGAAAAGAAGAAGAGCAAAAGAAATCTTGCGAAACAGAGCAAAGTAGGAGGTATCACAAAATCTAATTCCAAGCTATACAGCAAAGCTCCAGTATTAAAAACAGCATAGTATTGGCACAAAAATGGTTGTCGATCAGTGGGACAGAGTGGAGAAAGCAGCAACAACTGCAGACACATTGAGTTACTTGATCCTTGACAAAGGGGCTAAAAGCATATGCTGGAGGAAAGTGGGCTTCTTTAGCAAATGGTGCTGGGAAAACTGACTATCTAAATGTAGAAGATTGAAACTGGATCCATATTTCTCATCACATACTAAATTAAAATCAAACTGATTCAAAGGCCTAAATGTTAAAACAGAAATAAATTGCTAGAAGTTAAATGAAGTAAAATACTTCAAGTTATAGATAGAGGCCAGGGCTTTCTGAACAGAACTTCAATTACAAAGAGATAAAATAAAGGATCAATAAATACGATTACATCAAATTTAACAGCTTCTACATGCATAAGAAATAATTACCAGAATGAGGAATCTTTTTTTGTCAGCTGTTTCTCAGACACAAGACTAATAGCTCCAATGTATAAAGAACTCCAAAAAAATTAGATCCAGACCTATTAAAAGACTCAGTCAAAAACGGACAAGTGTAATAAACAGACACTTTTCACAAGAAGTACAAATGACCAATAAACATGAAAAAATTTTCAATATTTCTGGCCTTTGAGAAATTCAAATTAAAATAACACTACAGGTCCTGGGACTTAGCTCAGTGGTTCCAGTGCCTGCTTTGCAAGTGCAAGGTCCCTAGCTGGATCCCTGGAAACCTTGTACCACAATACTCATGTGGTGACTCACACCCACCAGCAATCAGTACCACATACCACAGTTCCAGGCATGGTTGCTCACGTCTGTAATCCTGGCACTTGGGAGGCAGAGGCAGGAGGACTGTTGTGAGTTTGAGGCTAGTCTGGGATACATAGTGAACTTAGGGCCAGCCTGAACTACAAGCGAGACCCTGTCTCCAAAAAAACAAAAAACAAAAACAAAAACAAAAAACCGAAAAACCAAAACAAAACACAAACACTAAAATGTCCCCTTGTTTTGCAAATGTACCTGTATTAGTCAACTTCTGCAGCACTGGGAGAAAATTACATGACACCCACAAGTTACAAAAAGAGAGGTCACGTTTATAAAGGTTTCTGTCTACAGCCCTCTGCTTTCAGAAAAAGATGGCATGGCTGAGGTGCACAATGGAGGAAAGATGCTCACTTCCTAGCAGCCAAGAAGCAGGCTCCAGAGCTGATCCAGGAATGAGACACAAAGCACCTTATTTCTTCAGGTTAGCCACATTTCCTAATCAGGCGTCAACTATCCTGCTCCATATTCCAGTCACCTTCAAAACAGGAGTCTTGGTGGTCATGAATGTCTAAACCACAGCAGAACCCATTCCAATCTCTTATTCAGTGCTCTTCTTCTTCTCCAATGTCTACCATGTTTATCTTTTACTGAAACTAACCTTTCAAGTTTCACCTAATCATCCCTGCTATTGTATGTTCCACAAGGCAGAGGACATGCATTTTTGTTTACTCTCATAGTTCTATGTCAAGCACAATGCTTGGTACCTTGTTTAATTTTTGAACAAAATTAACTCTAAATATAGATCACTTCCCTGTGAACCTACATTTTTTCTCCTATTATAAATATTTTACTAGTTATACAACTGGAGAGACAGACTTATGTGGCCCCTTAAATAACTCATCTATCTATAATATTTAAAAACTAAAATACTGTGCCCTGAAACACTCCTAATGATCAAATGCCTTTCTAGAACAGACATCATGACTTCCCCAGTATGCTAGGGCTTCATTTTTTGAATAGCAAATAGCTGATTCCAAAGGTGTCACACCAGTCAACTTATCAATAATGAGGCCATTTCTTCTTTTATAATGTGAGATTTATTTGCTAACCTTCACTTTTATAGTGTAACGTTCCTGCCTCAAACTTTGAAAGCCTTCAGTTGAAGATATTTCATTCAATGTTACAGTATTTTGGCTACTGCAATCCTTGTCTTCTTTCCTGTTTCAGATCCATTGCCTACAACTCTTGTGTCTGCACCCTTTTCTCTCTTTCTTGCCATCTTTGTCTACTGCTTCTTTCACTGACTTTGAATTTATTGCTACTTGTGGTCACCCCAGAGAAATTCCATCTCACTCTGACTCATTCCTGCACTAACTTTCATTTACTACTGATGATTTCATGAATGTGTCCTTTTATATTATTTCATATTTATTTGGATGCTGTCCTCTTGTAATTAGTCTGAAAGCCTCACATGTCAGAGAAACCCTTTGACTCTGTATGTTGTCAGACACTCAAAATGTAACTTAAAAATGAGTAAATAAATGAGGGTTTCATCCTGGCTGAATCAAGCCAGTTATATTTTTAAAAATATAGTAAGATATGTCTATGAAATGACATAAAGGATGGTGTTTTTTATTTAAGTGGGGAATTAAACATGGTCTGGAATTATTAGATGCTTTTCATCAATATGGATTTCAGTTCTTAATAACAGGTTTTCATATGCCACTGTGGACATTTTGTCATGTCTAGAAATGAAAAGGCCTAAATCACATGGGAGAGAATCTTAATTTGAGGGGGAAAACCCTCTCATAAACTTGTTTCTGATTTTAAAAATGTTAAAATATACATTCTAAAATGTATATTTAAGAGTGATTACTAAGAAGTCCCTCCAATGGGGAGAAAAATGCTAATTCTGTATATTTTCTATCTTGTCTCTTTTCTAGACTCAGATGAGACTGCCTTGATTTGTGGCTAACAGAGATCTCATAGAAGAGACAGTCTCCCTTACTCAGCGGCAACCTCTGAGGATACCAGATTGTCATGGCAGTGATTATGAAAAAGGATGAACACAATATGGGAAGTCTGTTCAATAAAGACCTGCTCAAAATGATGTGTTATTATTGCCACATATGTTGCATTTTTTTCCATTTTATAAACAGTATTTATTATGAACCTCATGTCCCTTTCTACATTCTTACAAATGAAATGAATTTGTGCTATTCTACTTCACCCCTATCGTGACATCATCAAAGAATATGGTTCAGCCCCAAATTTCACTATTCCACTCTTCTGTTGCTTACTACCTACAGTTTTTAAGAGTTAATCTCATTAACTTCCATGAGGTAGATTCATTAGTTATATAGAAAGAATAAGAAATTTTGCATATTGTATTAATAGCACATGCTATAAATTAACTATACTGCTCTGTAAAAAGTTCTCCACAATGAAAAGCCCTGTGAACTGAAGTCTTCATTCATTAAATGTCTTTACTACTAGTGGATATCAGACTAATTAATTTCTAGTAAAGAATAGGTTACAAAGAATAAGCAACAATGATAGATGACACATTCCTAGAGAGATCACTTTGACAATTAGTCTGCTTTAGAGGTACAGTATATATGTAAGATCCTCAATAGAAAAGAAGCAGCTATTGAAAGTCAGTAATAATGTATTAGAATTCTAAAGGTGTGTTCTTATCTGAACAAGTTGAAGTATATTATTTTACAGGCACAATTAAGCTAGTGGAAAGAATGTTCAAATTTTAGTTCTGACATTTAGTAGATGTATTCCAGGACAGCCTATCATATTAGTCTGAGATTTAATTTTTTTGTTTTTAGCAAGATGTCTACAAGCATTTCAAACCGTTACTGAGGAGAGTATGGGTGTTGACACCTGAGAAACAATTTGTAGTGTCTAACAAACAGTAAATACACAATAAAAGTTATCATCATCATCATCATTGGTTTATTCTTCAGTAAGAGAACTTGAAATGTAGGAGTGTTTTAGTGAATTTAATGTGGACCATAAATTGGTTAAAACCAAGGTCGGCTATACTTTAGAATTGTTGATAGTAGACACAATTGCCATGTTTGGGCTTTTAAGGTTTACCTTGATAATTATATAGAGGCCTCAAAAGCTTCAAATGCAAATGTGACAAATGCAAGTAACTCAGTTCTCAACAAGTGCAGTTATTATTTATTATACAGACTGAAATACAATTAAGTTGTCACAACAACATTTTTGTCTATGTATAAAGGTATACCTGTTCAAAACCAAAATTTTCTTCTCATGATTCTATCTAGTTACCCACACTACACTTAACTTCACATAAATAAATCAACCCCTGACTCAAATGCTAAATATGTATTTTCTTTCCTGATACAATTCAAAGGTTCATCATTCTTTCCCATAACTATTATAACATCGTACCATTCACCTTCCTATAATAATCACAACTGATACTGGGGAGTAAGTTTCCATTCCTCTCCTTCTCTTGAGAAGTTCCCTCAAACACAAAGAGAATTAGAAGGGCAAACATTGATCTTTTCAAAACTCTTAAATCGCATAATGTGTTGAAAAGCTGCTAAGGATAATGAAGACTACATAGATGATCTTAAGAATGTGCAGAAATAACATCTTTGGGTTCTCAGGGAGAGCGGACAGCAGGTGCTTCTCCAAGGTCAAGTTATGCCCTGCACGCACAGCCACAAATCTGTCCTTGGTAAATATCAACAGTGTTTGTGGGTTGCTGGTACTAAGACGTTCCGTGTGTTTTGTTCAGTGTTGAATTACAGAATATGAGATACTAAGAAAAGCATCAGATAAACAATCTTTTGTTACTAGCAGTGATTTTGATATTGATATTTTCTGGGAGTGTTATACAAGTACATCAGCTAGTACACAAAAAATATTATTTTCCTAACTACATAATTCATCCATGCTTATGAATCAGAGTAGTACTGGAAGCTAAATTTCCCATGTGACATCTAAAAATAAGGTAATCTTTTAAAAGGTTTCAGAAATTATTCTTTCTGTTTTAGACTCAAATTTCAAGGATATACTATTTTTCTGCAACATACTTGCAGAAAATAAGAAATTTTATTCAAAAATACACTATTATGGATACATTAATTTATGATGCTATTTTTATTAGGAAAATGCCCATATACATTCTAGAGTGAAGTATGTATTTAAGGAGTAGAATTAAGGAATCATTTATTCTCTATTTTTTAGTATGAATTCCAATTGTGCTTTAGTTATATAAATACATATATGAGTATTTATATACAGTTATATAAATAAACATAACAAAAATAATGAATATATTTATTATTTAAACTTAACAGTATATACATTAATGCATTTTAGACTTGAAAAATATAGGGCAAATTTACCTTTTAAGGAAATAGTTTAATAATTTTATTGTACTTAAAGGATAGATACATAACAAACACCTCCTGTGCCAATGAATTGGGGTCTCAAAATAAAATCCATTAAACTGGGGCTACAAAGACACTCTTCTCTGTACTTGAATATCAGTTACTCTTTGGAAGGGTACCAAGCAGATACACTTTGTTTTATAAATTCTCTAGAACAAAACACTGTGATAAAGTTCTAGGGTCCATTTAATTGATATTATGTCTCAACAACAACAGAATTTCCTACATAGTGTAGGTTTCTAGTTTTAAGACAATTATATCCTGGTATGGAACTGGGAACTTATTTAATGAAGTAGAAGTGAGCAGCACTCTGTCGGATAGGCTTTGTACAAGGCCCAAGCACTGGGTGTAATTAGTGAGAAAAGGGGTCCACCCTTAAGGACCAGAGACTCAGCCAACACAGTGGCTGTCTCTTCTGTGTGAAGATTTTAGAGATAAGAAAGTATGTGCACCAAAGGCTGGAAGTTTTTGTATGTTTTCCCAGTACAGTTTCAGCAAAGTACTGTGTCCAGCATAAGTTCATTTCAAACATGCTTAATATGGTTAGATGAAGACATCAAAATTGTCTGTTTGGGTTCCATTTTGTAACAGTAAAATAAAAACCTTTATTTACATGTAAAGCTCCTAAAGAGCAAACACACTATGATATTAGCAAGAACTTGTTCCCTAGTGTGATTTCACCAAAAGTATGTGTGGGTGCAGGTGTGTGTGTGATACTCTTGTGGGGTTAAGGCACTGAAAGAGATCACCAAGTCAGTTCAGAAAGCTAAAAGAGGGAACAAGTTTGAAATGTGTGGCTGAGAACTGTGTCAAATATCAAACCGGAAACTGGATAAAAAAGCTGTGGTTCTTCTACAGGATGGAGTATTACTCTGCCTTAAAAAATGATAACTTTGAATCATTTATACTTAAATGGACATACCTTGAGGATATCCTCATCAGTGAAATAAATAGGTCACAGATAGGTACATATCACATTTTTTCTCTGGTATGAGAAAATAAAGATGTAAATGAGTCCTAGAATTGTATGTTATATATTGTGAAATAGAAAATGCTCAAAGTAAAATAGGGTGAAGGGGGAAAGATAACGAGATTATAACAAAAAAGAAAGAAAACACATTTTATGTATATAGGGAGGTGGTAGGGTGGGTAGGGCTATGAGAAAAAATGAGAATTAAGTTGTGTCTTATACTGGTACAAATCCCCATTATGGAGTGCAATCATGATGTGTGTATGTAATGTACCAATAAAGATTTCAATTAAAAAAATATCAAACAAGAAAAGATTCAAGGCACCTGAACAGGACATTAAGTCTTGGGCCAGGAGAAAGATAAACAATATGTGAAAGTGTGACTATGCAGAGGCTTCTGGGGAAAAACCACCCATTTCATAAATGCTAGAGATGAGTCAGGCCTGCAGCAAGCCTGCAGCAGATTAAGCTCTGGTAGGGCTAGAGATGCCAACCTGCCACTAACTTGAACTAACTAGTCTAAGTGCAGCTCCTTACATGAGGGATGATGCATAACAGTTCACTTTGAATCTGTTGTCACAAAGGGAAACATAAAGACAGCGCTATTTGGTGAAGTCTTTGCAAGTTTGTTGGATATAGGTTCATATTAAGATCACTGTTTCTCTTGCAACATATGTGGCTTATGATATAATGTGTTTAATGAAATGCCTTTTTCAATTACCTTTACTTCTTCTGGGAATCACTGCCTGCCTTTTGTACAGAATTAGTTGCTTCTTCTGGATTTTCACTATGTTATACTGTAGTGACGGAGGAGGTCTCTAAGGCACAACTCTTAAAAGAAGCCATATCAGTACATGTGAAGAAGAATAATATGGGGAGCATTAATTGATGAGTTTGATAAGCTTTTTCCCTTGGTATTTCCTACTTTGTAAATCCTTTCCTCCTCTGCCTTTCAGCAATAAGTATATTCTAGCTTCTGTCGCTAAGGTTATTACATAAACATGAAGGTAGAAAACAAATGGTTAATTCTTGATTTCTACACCAAAACTGCAAGGAAAAGATTGAATTATTTTTATAGAATACTACTAGCAAGTAGGGTTTTCTCAACACTTCTCTTATTAAAAAAAACTGCCTCTCACTCCCAAAAAGACACACACACACACACACACACACACACTCTGCAGGCTGGGGGAAGCAGTTTGGAGGCTTCAGATAGTGTGGAGTGGAGCGCCAAGATGGGAACCATGGAGGAGGGGAGGCACAGAGCCAGTATGATGGAAGAGTGTTCTTAGCCCTTGGCTTTCTTTTCAATTCCAGGTGGCTGCAACTTTGCAGCCACTACTGTGGCTATGATGGCCTGGAACTCCAGAAAACATCCCAAGTCAGCGAGTACTGGAAACATGCGTACTGGACAGCAACAAGATTTTCCAAGTACTCAATTAAGATAAAGAAGATACTCACCAGAGCCACGGTGGCACCAGGAATGCCACATCAGGCTAAGGGGTCCAATAGGACATGCTAGTCTGAACAGTGCAGTCAGTGGGCAGATGGGAATATAATACAATACACAGTGACACTGGCTTGATCATCAAGAACCAGGTACAATGATATTCTTCTCAGCAGATGCCAACATGGCTCACACTCATCTTCTTTATGACAGAGTTGTACTCCATTGTGTATAAACAGTAATTTATGTTTCATTTGTTGAGGGATATTTAGGCTTCTCCCAAGACTCATCTATTTTGAGTTGTGCTCCTATAAACATGGGTATACATGTATCATTAAAATACGATGTCTTTAACTCTTTTGGCAGGTTACCTAAAAGCAAAATCTTAGCTGATGGGATTTCCATTATTACTTCTCCAGGGAATCACCATCATGGGTTCCATAATGGCTGTAGTAATTTACATTCCCAACAACAATGTAGAATAATTCCTTTTTCTCCTTAGCCTCTCCAACACTTACTTGATTTCTTGAAGATAGCCATTCTTTCTAGAGTAAGATGGAATATCAGTGTCATCTTTATTTACATTTCTCTAAAGACTAGAGATGTTAAACATTTTTATAAAGTATTTGTTAGCTATTTATACTTCTTTAGAAGTGTCTACTCATTTCAATTTCACATTTTTGACTGGGTTTTTATTTTGGGAAGAGCAAATATTATTATAATATTATTATACTATTATCTTGGTCTTTTATTTTGTTTTGAGTTGTTTTTGTATCCTAGATATTAATTTTCTGTCCAAGGAATAGCTAATAGTACTTTTCTCACTCTACAGGCTGTCTCTTCACTGTTGCTTGTTTTTTTCTGACTAGAAACTTAATTTTTTCTCTGCTGACTTTGATTTTAGTATCAGGAAAATTTTAGCCTGGTAAAATTACTTAGACTCATGAAATGAGTTTGTGAACGGTTAATTTTATTTTGTTTTTTCCTTTATTGAGTTTATTGGTACATTTTAGACATATATTATGATCACATTCAACATTGATAATTTGTACCTAGACACAATATATCTCTATTCTCATTTTTTTCATTCCTCTGCCCTCCCTCCAACTCCCATTCCTCTATATACATAAGCTTTGTTTTCAATTTTTTGTTTTTACCATCAAATCTTTTTTCCCTGAGTACTTTTTAATTTGCTATGATCCATTTGTTGATTCTTGATGGCAATTTTTTGTGCAAGTGAAGCTCTGTTCAAAAAATCCACACTTATGGCTATGTCTTCAAGAGTTTTACTTATTTTAACTTGCAGCAGATTGTTTTTTCTGCTTTAACATTTAGATCTGTAAACCAATTTGATTTAATTTTGTACATAATGAGAGACATGGATCTAGATTCAATCTTTTGCACACGGACAGTTTCCCCAGCACTATTTGCTATCAAGGCTTTCTTTCCTATGGCCTCTCTTTAGGCTCCTTTTTCAAAGATCAGATAGCTGAATGCACTTGGGATTGTTTCCACATCCTGTACTGTGTCACACTGATCTACACATCTGTTCTGTGTTAGTACCCTACTGTTTTTATCACTGTAGCTTTGTGAAATAACTTCAAAGTTGAGATATTGATGCCTCCTGCTCTGCTCTTGTCCAAGAACACTTTTGCTCTTCTGGTTTCACAAAAATTTTAGGGCTGTTTTCTCTAGTTCTATGAAGGATTCTGTTGGTAATTTGATTGGGATTTGTTAAATCTGTGTATCAGTTGCAAAGTATCTTTATTTTCAAAACATTGGTTCTGCTTATCCAGGAACAGAGGATACCTTTCTATTTTATGAAGTCTTCTTAAATCTCCTTTTCCAGAGTACTATAATTATAATTTCAGAAGTCTTTGAATTTCTTGGTTTGGTTAATTTCTAAGTTTAATTTTTATTGATGTATTTTGAGTGATATTTTCTTCTCAAAATCATTGCTGGAGACTTCATTATTGGTGTACAGGAACACCATCAATCTGTGTTGATTTTGTATCCTGATATACTGTGATATTTACCTGATCATGTCAAACTGAATAGGAAACAACCAACTAAATTTGAACAGCACAGTTCTAGCTGAAGAGATTTACTGAAGACAGAAGACCTACTTTAGGTCTGAGTGGCACTAACCTATCCTCTTCAGACCAAATGTAATAAAAGGGAAATAAAGAAGGAAAGCTCACTTCTCTTTCTTTGGAGGAGCTCTAGTCTTCACCTCACTATGGATGTAGTTTAGTTTTTGTTTTCCAGCATAAACTATCCAGCCTTCTAGCACAGACCCTTTGTTTTCCTAAGATGGACTTGCACAGGACCCCACAATGAACTTCAGGTATTCGATCTCGGACTGGATCCTTTTGATATTCAGCATGCAGATAGCCCTTTTGTATTCTTCCACACCAGACTCTGTAAGTAGCCATAGTAATCCTATCTCATAAATTCTTACATATTTTTATGTCACACATTAAATCTTTTGGTGGAATGGTTTTGGTTTTCTTCGTGGAAGATCTTATCATCTGCAAATAATAATAAATTTACTTCTTTCTTTTCTATACATATTCCATCTATTTCTTTCTCTTCCCTAATTGGTCTGGCTAACATTTCAAGTACTACTGAACACAACCAGTGATAGTGGAATCCTTGTCTTGTTCTTATTTTCAATTTTAGTATATGTGCTGCCGAAGCGAGCACATCTTGTTCTTATTTTCAGAGAAGAAGTTTTCAGTTTTTCTGATTTCAGTTTTTCTGATTTAATATGATGTCATCATTAGGTTTGTTACAAATGGCTTTTATAAGATTGACGTGAGAATGGGGGATTTAGCTCAGTGGTTTTGGTCCCTGCCTTGCAAGCACAAAGGCCTGAGTTCAGCCCCCTGTAACCAAAATACAACAGTGCCGGGCATGGTGACTCACGCTCAGCAGCAATCAGTACCACGTACCACAGGGCTGGGTGTGGTGGCTCACGCTTGTAATCCCAGCACTAGGGCGGCAGAAGCAGGAAGATTGCTTTGAAGTTGAGGCTCACCTGGGCTACATAGTGAGCACAGGGCCAGCCTGAACTACAAAGTGAGAACCTGTCTCAAAAAAAACCCAAAAAAAACCCCAAAAAACCCCAAAAAAACCAGGATTGTTTTGTCTTCTGAGTTCTTATCATGAAGAGATGCTGAATTTTGTCAAAGGTTTTTTTTTTTTTTGCATCTATTAAGATGATTATACAATTTTTTTTCCTTGCTTCACTTTATGTTTATTGACTTGCATATATTGAACCATCCTTGTACTACTGAGAGGAAGCCTACTTGGTCACAATGTATCATCTTTTTGATGATTTGTTGCATTTCTGTTTTCTGTTTGCCACAGTACCTTTTTGAGAACTTTTTCATCTCTTTTCATTAAAGAGTTGTCTTTCTTGGTTGAGTTCTTATCTGATTTGCAATCAGAACAATACTTCTATCTTCTACACTGTATAACTAATTTTTGAAAATTTAAGATTAATTTCTTAGTGTATTAAATATGTAGTCATAGAACTGAATGCTGGTAATTACAAAGTTAAAAATACTGCAAGGGCAAAAGAAGTAAAGTCACATGGTGAGAGACTCCGATGAGGCCAAACAGGACATACAAGGAAAGTATCCTCCCTAAAACACTCTTTTCCTTTAGTCACCAGCTTTCCAATGTCCTGACAAAGAAAACCGGCTCTTGGAAGACAGTGATGATTCAATCAGACATGGAGGAAGACAATGGTTCTCCACACGAAGCACAGAACATGAGTATATCATTGAGCTGAGAACAAGAAAGGAAAAATTACCCTCATGGTTTGTGATCCCCCCACATATGAAGGATATATCAATATCAGTGGTGATGAATCTATAGTTCATGTGCCACAGTAGGATATCTGCATCTTTAAAAGCTTTGAAAGTTTGCCATCATGGATATATGTACACATTCATAGCACACATATAAATTATTTATGTGTATTCACATGTAAATTTATTTTTTCCAGTACTCCTGAGACTTGGGCAGTAATGTAAGATATGTCTATCCTACAGACAAGAAGAGCAGGAGTTACAAAATGATGGCCAAGTTTCAGGAAGAGATAGACAGGATTAAATGACCCTTACATGAGGGGTTACCCTTCAGTTAGCACAGTTCCCACATAGGCCCTTCTACTCATTTCTTTCCCGCGAATTTATATGATCATGCAGCAGTGTTCTCAACATCTCTTGTTGTAAATCTTAGAAACTCTTGGAAAAGTCAATACTTGGGCTTCATTTCAGATAAACTGAATCAGAATCTCTCAGTGTGGGGGCTTGTGCCAGGGTATCTGGTCCAGCACCACTGTCCTATGAGGTCTGAATTATTAAATTAAGGCAATTAATTAAAAAAATCTTCAGAGCAGATCTTTCCATCATGGTTGTATAAAAGAAAGAGTTATCTGGGATTAAAAAGTTGAAGGCAAGGGCTTCCTTCTGAAAAATTCCACTTCAACTGGTTAAGAAGCAAATGGGAATTCCCAATTTTGAAAAATTCCTCATTCTGATGGAGAACTGGATATCACAGATACAGAAAGTGCAAGCCACAGAAAGGCTCTGAAGAAAATAGCATTAATAAGGAAATGAGTTGGGACAGCTTCCTGAGATAGGAACTGAAAGGTATTATGGTTATTATAGAAGAAAAAGTCAAGAGGTAATTAGGTAGTTATGCTACTCCATTTTTCTGTTATTACTACACAATACTTGAGGCTGGGTACTTTATAAAGAAGTTTACCATTTTGGAAGCTGGAAGTCCAAGATCAGGCATCCCTATTGGTGAGGACCCTCGGCCTGTGTTACACATAGTTATGGTGGGGAAATGAGTGGGAAGAAGAGGAGAGGGAGAGCGAAAGAGCAAAATTCAGAATAACCAAAGGAGTCAAGCTTGCACTTTTTATAACAACTCATTCTCATGGAACTAACTTATTCTGAAAGGTCAGCATTAGTTCCTTTAGAGAGCAGCATGTCAAAGAGCTAATTATCCCCCTTTTAGGCCTCACCTTTAAAGTTCTACCAGCTCTTAACTAGGGACCAAAGTTCCAACTCATGAACCTTTGGGTAACAAACTACATCCAAAACATAGCAGTAATTTAGCCTACCTTAATATAGACTGGAGATGGGCATAGGCAGCAGTACAGTGAAAATAAAATAATGCATAGCAGAGGTGTGAAGATAGATGTTCTTGTTATACATTAGTAAAACTTTCTCCTATTTCCTAATCTCAAATCAACCCTCTATAAATCTAAAATTGTAAATTAAGCTTTCATGGTAAAACTGAAAAACCTTGATTGAGAATGTAGTGTGAAATACTGCTTAGTTGGTAGCTCTCTTAAGCACAGGGAATTAGCAAACACAGAATATAAAAATAGTATGCTTGAAGGATTTGAAGAAATAGGGAGATTAGATACATGAAAAGCTAGGAACTATTAAAAATGAACAAACAGTTTGAATAAGTAATATAAATTTTAATAGAAATAATAATTGTAACTAAAAAGTCAAAACATGCAACTAATATTAGAGTAGGGCTTAGGAGAGAATTACTAAACTTAAAGATAAACCTATAAAATTCTCCAATATCCAGAATTTAAAATGAAACAGATGGTGAGTTAAAGAAATGGTAAAATAATATGAAAAGATCGGGACACAGAATCCTCAAAGGAGAGAAAAGATGGAATGACATAGAGGTAATAATTGAAGATATATTGGTAAATATTTTCCAGGACTCATCAAGGGTATTATCCCTAAGATTTAAAGAGTCTAACTAATTCCATATAGAATTTTCTTTAAAATTCAAACCTGTTTTTAGACATCAGAGAGTAAAGGTAAAGAATACCAAAGACAAAGACAAGCTCTGCAGAGTAGCCAGAGAGAATACCCTAGTCAAAATCTTCAAAGCAGCAAAATAAAGCATAGAAAATGAAGCTTCATCATAGAACTATATATGCAGAAAAAAATATCTTTGAAGAAATAGGAGAGAAAAAGATGTTTTCAAATGCATTTGCTGCCATCAGGACCTCATTAGAAGTGGAGGGATTCTATAGGATGTTCTTCTGGCAGAGATAGTTTTACTATGCAAGAGGACAAAGATGCAATATATATATTATCTATCTATCTATCTATCTACATCTATATATAGATAATATATATAATATATATGTAGATAATATATATAATATATATGTAGATTATATGTATATATATTATCTATATGTGGTTATTTGTGGTAGAGCTTTGTAGTGGGGCAGTAACGCAGCCCCAGTCAGGACTGCCTGCAGTCTCCAGAGGCTGAAAAGAAGCAAGGAATGCCAGCTTTCATAGAACATCTGACGGGATGAAGGCCTTGATGGCATTTTGACTTCAGCCTGGTGATGTCAATTTTTCTTGGGGGAGGGGGGAACGCACCAGGGATAAAACTCAAGTTTTGCTCTTCCAAGGTAGGGGTGGTACCATCTGAGCTAAAACCCCAGCCCACCAACTTTTGAGTATGACTTCAGAACTGTGAAAGAATAAATTTCCATTATTTTCAGCTGCAAAGTTTGTGGTAACTTGGCATAGCAACAGTATGAATCAAATGCAGAGTTAAAGTGAAGACTAATGAAATAAGATAATTTGGAGTGAAGTGTGAGGAATATAAATGTACCATTCATAAACAGAAGTATAAAAAGCGAGTTTAGAGTGAAAAAGTAGGAGTGTGAATTTGACGTATTTTATTTTAGAATGTGGCAAGGATTTTGGAAACATATGAAAACTTTATGTACCTGTCTCATTTCCAGGACTGTGGGCTCTTTTCATCATCAAATTCCTGGTAGCTACCTAAGAAACAGCCATTCAGCACAGATTTGGAAAATCGGTTCCTCAAGACAGCAGATATATTTTTTTTCCCCTGAGAAATTTGAAAGAATGTCCTGCATTTGGCTTATGGGTAACAAGGACATTTAAGTGTCCAGAATACATATCATTTCCACTACAATAGGTAATTAAGAGCTGACTATATGTAGTACTCAGCTTAGTGTTTGGCTTTAGCAGACGTTTAACACACATTTTTTCAATAAAAAAATAAATCTTGGAAGAATTTATAGATGTTGTCCTTAAAAGTGATTTGGTCTTTTTTTTTTTTAAATAAGCATGAATTTATGACACAACCTAGCACTTTTACTTCTAGGTATCTACCCAGAAAAATGAAAACATACATCCATATGAATACTTCTATGAAAATGTTCACAAGTTTTACCCACTGGCCCAAAATAAAGGAAACAAACCATCATATTAAGTATGTACAAATAAAATGTGTCAGTGCCATACAAAGAATGAAAAATTTTACTGTTTAGGCATGGTACTTTAAAAGTGAAGTAAGTTAGATGCAAACAGACTACATGTCATTACAGTTTGTTACTATAAAGTGTTAGGAAAGGTAAATTGGAGAGATAGCGAGTAGGTTGGCATCCTCCTGAGGTAGCAGTCAGAAGAGGAACTGACAGTGAGGAGAGATGGGGATTCTTTCTGCGGTGATAAAATCTTTTAAAACTCAATCACGGTGAGGGATACACAACTCTAAGTTTATCAAAACTTATTGAACTGCATATATAAAATAGGCAAGTTTTACAATAGATAAATTACACCCTATTTTACCAGCTTCATATTACCACAATAACAGACCAGAGGCAACTAACTTAAACAGAGAAAAGGTTTATGTAGCAAAGAGGGCTTGAGATACAGAACAAGGTTGGATAACCCCATTCCTTTGAACCCCTAATTAAGGTGTTAGATGACAAAACTGCAAAGTATGTGTTGACACCATAATCCAGAATACAGAAGAGCTACTACAGCCCTCCAATCCTCTGCCTGTCAATGCGATACTTGCAATACTGCTACCCTAGGAACCAAGTCTTTAACATACGGACCTTTGGGAGCCATTGTCCATATTCAAACCATCTCGCTCATTCAAGCTGTTTGCTTATTTATTCAACAGTACAAGAGATTGAACCCAGGGCTTCTGCACTGAGCTCCGTCCTCAAGTCCTTCCACCTTTTAGTTGGAGACACAGTCTCACTAAGTTGCTGAACCCCGACCTGTGAGCCTCTTGCTCTAGCCTCCAACAGTGCTGGGATTACAGCCATGTACTATTACATGTGAAAGTGGTTTAGTTTTTTAAAAGTACTGTGAAGAAAACATGATTATACAAGTATAAAGTGCATTTTATCTGATCATATCTTCAGAACTATACAATTTCTATTATGGCTGACTAGTATTCCACTGTGTATATACACCATATTTTATTTATCCTTTCACCGGTAGATGGACAATTGAGTTGATTTCCTATCTTGACTACCATGAACATTTGGATATATATGGAGTAAAGTGACAGCTGGACCACACAGTATTTGTCATTTTAATTTTCTGAGGAACTTTCAAATTATTTCCTATAATGGCTTTAGTAATTCACATTTTTATCAACTGTGTATAAAAGTTCTCTTTTCTTCACATTCTTGCCAACAACACTTATCTTTTTAATTTTTGATAACCATTCTAGGTGGGGTCAGATGATATCTCGTTATAGTTTAGATTTGCATTTCTCTGATAATTAGCAACTTGCTGGCTACATGTACATATTTTAAGTCTATTCAGTCAAGTCTATTTAGTACATTTATAAACGAGGATGTTTTCTTATTATAGTGATACTATATCACTATTTTTAAGCAAAATCTCATGGTAGCCATCTTGTAAAAAATGGAAATAATTTGTGTTATTGAGAGTATTGAGAGTGTGGGTGCTTGATGTAAGAGCTTCAGAAAAAATTCTGCCCAGGTTTAGTAATACTCTAACAATCATAAAAATGTGAGGGGACATTTGGTAGCCTTTTATAGACTTCATTTACAAGGCAGATGCTGCTCCTTAGAAGTGTTTGCTCTGTAGTTTAATTCTACTTCTCTGTACAGTATGTACTTGTTTTGGGTAGGCTGAAAATGAAGACAAAAAAAGACAACTTTATTTAGCTGTTTCTTTTCTTTTTCTAGAAGAGTTAAGAAAAAAATTGATTTTAAGCATTAAGAGATAGTGGGCATAAGCAACAATCCTATGTGAGCTAATGATGTATTCTGTGTTATTCACTAGTAATAACAGCTAACATTTGTTTATTAAGTATTTATTTTCTACCAAGAACTATGCTAACTCATTTACATGTATCTCTATATCTTCTCCTTTAGCCTTCAAAATAATTCTATGATATAGGTAACATTATTTCTTCTTTATAAAGAAGATCGAAGTTAAAGAAGAAGTGACCAATCTGATGGCAGAGGGTTGATAAACTATGACAAGTTTCCTAGAGACTAGACTTTTCTGGGCCATAACTATAAACAGGCTACCTCTGCTGCCCATAGAATAAATAAAGACTTAATATTAAGAATCAGAAAATTTAAAATGAAATTTGAGGTTTAAAATCCAATAGATTAAACAATTCTTTATAATTAAACTTACAGGACTTGAACATATTTATTCTGAGAGCCCCTAATATGACCCAATCGTGATTGTTTATTTGAGATAGAGATTTGTATTAACAGTTTTCAATTTGGAATCTCCATCTGCATGTTTAAAACAATATCTTTAATTTATTATACCCTAAAATAAAGTTTTTAACCTTTTCTGTTCTCATGTGTTCCCATCTCAGGGAATAAATAGCATGTTCACTTACTACTTCATGCAAAAATCTTGACAATATAGTCTGAATATCTCTTAGGTTCTTTATTAATACCTCAGTCATACCACCATTAGATTTGGGTTATTGTAGTAGCATTCTGCATCCATTAAGATGGGTTCACAAATATTAAATGGATTTAAATGTATAAGGTTTGCAGCTGAACTGATAGGCACAGATAAGAAGGAGTGTGCTGCTCCATGAGGTCATTTAACATCCCAACCAAGGAGGCACTGTTGTCTTCCATGAGTGCCTCTCATGTCTACCAGAAGGTAAAGGAGGGTAGAGAGTGTGATCTCATTTCCGGTTATGCTAATTGGCTAAGATCCAATTAGACAGCTTCCCTGGAGAAGTGGAAACAGAGGCTGGGAAAAACTAGAAAGAACTATGGCAGGTGACTTAACAGTCTTTTCTATACTTTCTTATTCTAGAGCTCCGGCTCTTTCATAGCAATTCTGAAATTAGGAAAAACAATTTCTCCTTTAAAAGTTTCTTATTGGGACAGGGATTTAGCTCAGTGGTACAGTACCTGCCCAGCATAGCGCAAGGTCCTGAGTGCAAATGCTGGTACTGCAAAAGCAAAACAAAACAAAACAAAACAAAACAAAAAAAGTGTTCTTGTTAATACCAGAGACTGACTGCAGCAGGTGAAGAGAACAGGGGTAAGGCCTAAATTCAGTATGGGAATACTTCTCTGTAAGTGGCACCTGTGAGAAGTGCCACCTAGAATGGTAATGTTAGGCTCAATTAGAGGATAACTGGCAATATTCCTGACCTAAGAGGAGCACGGTGTTTTCTAATGAAGTATCTGAGGGGGCCCTGCTTCATTTACAGAATAGGTGGATGATTTCAGCAGGTAAAAAATAATGCCCTGAATCACAGAGAGGTGAGCAGCTAACTGTGAGCTACCCTGAAACGACAGAATTCTACATAGTATTTGGGATGTAATTAATGATTTTTTTATATTAAGAAAGGATAGTTTATATCCTAAGGGTGGAAAAAGGGGACACATAGTGATTTTTATTTTTTAATGGAAGAGACTATTTTACAGAACAAAGGTAGGAAGAGTAGCTTTTTGTTTTTGTCTTTGTCCACAGAGAAAATTCCAGAAGTGAAAGAACTCCTAAGAAGTAATTTCAACAGAGGTGGTACATAATGAAGATAAAATAGGATTCGGGACAATAAATCTTTTTCTGCTCTGTAAATACCCTTTTCAACATAAAAACTCTTTAAAGAAATGAGAAAACAAAGCTTTTAGAAGGGATTTGATACATTATTTATGAACTTATCAAGTGAAAAAACACCCAGACATTTTAATGAAAACTTTCGACTAATGTATCTAATTTTATTGGTATTTAAAAAAGCCAATTATGAACTGAAAGTTATTGTTTATTAAACTGCTACAAAGCTTTCTGCAAATAGAATGTCTAGAAACCACTTGGAATCACTTTTCCAAAGTTTTAGTTTTTGAAGGTCAAATAACTATGTAACTGCATAATAAAGAAGCCAGAAGTACCTCTAAATATCTCTCAGCTCTGATGGGCTTATATTCTGTTCCTTAGGTGAGGTATTAGCAAAGCTTATTTATTTTCATTTCCAAGGCTTTTATTTGCTCATTCCCTTGTGGTAAAGCTGATTTCCATGATGATTCCCTTCTTAATTTTAATACCCTTTTTACTCATCATATAGACATAAGAATTTTCCATAAAATAATGAAATCCTTGCAAAGGAAATGAAGACAACTCAGAGAGAGAAATCAACTAGCTCTTTTTTCAATTAATTGATCCACTGTCATGTGCATATAAGATTTTTTTAAACCTAGGAAAATAAGGTTAATTAACATAAAAAAGCCTCACTCATCTACATGCTGAATTTTGTATTTTACCCATGCTGCCTTAAGTGCCTTGATTTCCCAGTAATGACCTAGTTCTCCTAATGAGGAACATTAACCCCTGGCTGTAGCTGTCCAGGACTTAATTGTCAACTGCAGCTGAAATAGGGGAGTTTGCCGATCAGCAGGTATGCGGTATATTAACTCATGTCATTTCAACCCCTAATAAATAAATCTGTTGCTATGGTAACAGGAAGATCTGCTCTATCAGTATTCTCCCTCCCAGTAACCAACCCCTCCTCCTACAATTCTTTGGGAGGAAACTGCCTTTCACACCAAGCTTAGGAAAAAAAGAAGGAAATTAACTACATATAACCCTAATTAGAAGTAACATCACTTCTCATCTGAGAAACATATCTAAATTAATGAAAAAGGACAGCAAAGAAAGAAATACTTTTGACTTAGATCATGATAAATTATCTTTCATCACAAGATAAGCATTATAAGATATAGATCATAGAACAAATTTTAAACATTTTGGCTCTTCATTTATTTGAATTTTCCCCTTCTTTTGTTTATCCAACAAATGATGCTAGCCAGAACAGTGCTGAAATAGCTAATTAGCTGCATACCCAATAAAGATGATACAAAGAGAAAAGAGACCTTACATAAGTTATAATAGTTATTGGTATCTTAGCTTCCTATCTTGGATTTCTTTGGTAACTGACTGAGTTAAAATTAAAAAAAAAAGAAAGAAAAATAAAAAGGTATTTATTGAACCTCAGGTTGGGTAATCCATAAAAGTCATAGGACTTCATTCGAGATTTTACATGAGATTAAAGAAGAATGATTTCAGTGGATTGTTTTAACGTAATTTTATGTCTGAATTATGGTGAAGGAGTAGGAGAAAAATAGTCTATAGTTATCTTTACTTTTAAGTTTATTTTTCAAGGATAATTTAGGAATTACTTTGATTTTTAACCAATCTGAGCCTTTCTTTCCAAATACCACTTACCTTTTTTAAAAAATAAATTGTTGGATTTTTAACAAACTTTGAAGGATTTGTATTTATAACTTATAAAGATAGTTTATAAAATTTAAAAAAACATAGACTTTCTAAAAGTAATGCTGATCATGTAACTATTGCCACCTGCTATTTAGTAAGTTGAATCCCTCTGTTTTTATTATCATTCTACACAGAAAGAGAAATTTGTTCTGACCTGAACTTAATGACAACATGACAATCCATCAACAAGTAGTCACCTTATCCTCAACATTCAGTAAGATCTAGTTAGGATTCTAATATGCCAGGTACTTTGGCTAGATGGTTTTGAAAAAAATTCCCCTAAGGAAAAAAGGGAGTTTCTTTCTCTAGCCCAGAGGAGCCTAGGAATCAAAACAAAACACAACAAAAATGACATCATTTAAAACATGAAGTGAGCATGGCTCAGAGGCACGTTAAAAGTGCAAAGTTCTTTTACATGTTTGTGTGGTGCACTGGGCTGCACATAGCCTGTGGTGCGTGGAAACTCACAGCTGGGAATTCACACAGGCCTGGGATGTAAATCAGGGCAGAGGATCTGTGGAAGGCCAAGGACTAAGGGCATCACTAATGAAGTATAAGAGTAACTACCATCGTGGAAAGACAGAAAATATCACACATGAAGAGGAACAGAAGGGATATTACTCTTGACAATGGGAGGAAAGAATAAGTTAATGACAGGTCAATTGTGATTCAAGATTTAGTGACCAGGAAGGAGAAAGATACTGAAATGAACACAACTGCACATGCTACATAAATATATATAACAAATAAATATGTTATTCATCTCTCCACACACCCACTCGTTTACCTGTCCATTTATCTACTCACCCACACATCTATCCATCTGCTCATCCAGCCAGCCAGCTATCCACTCACTCACATACCCATATCAACGACTTATCATTCCCTAACTTGCCGACCCTTCATCTGTGACGATTAAGTTAAATGTGGTATAAGAACTTGATCAAAAGAATAGTGTGCTGTAAGAGCAAAAGCAAACATGGGCATTGAGTATTTGAAGGTAACTGCTGCAAATGTAACAAAATTAAACTTCATCTTTTGCATTGTGTTTATAAAATGAGTTGTTTGGAGAAATCTGTAACCATATTAGACAGGAAAGAGTAAGTAACAAGACTGTTAGTTTATGATAATATAGAGATTAAAAAATATCAAGATAGTAATAACTACATGTGGAAGTAGTTTATGCTGACTTGGGTTATTTTAGAAAGTTAAAAACACCGCAAGATACAATGAGAAACTAAATACAGAATCATATTTTTTCATACAGTCAATGGTTTAAAAAATAGCAAGGTGCCTATGAAGGATATTATTTGGAAATAAAAAAATGAGATTTGGGTCAGAATATTTTTTTTGGTGGGGGATGATTTTCTTAGCATTTATTTCCCTACTATTTAATCAAAATCCTGTAACAAAGCCCCATAGATTCATTCAATAGTGCTAGGTAAGAGGACAAAATAAAATGATGAGGTATATACCATGTGTTTTACTATATTGCTTTCAAAGAGCTCATTAAGATTCCCAGCATAGGCTTAGTTTTTTAAATGCCATAGTTCATTTGAAATTTCAGATAGAAAAAAATCAAACATAACTTCTTCTCAAACTCTAGGTTACTAGATGATGGGACTGGAAATTATCTATGGAAATATCTTTACTTGAAAATCAGAACAAGTAAGATGGGTGCTCATAGGGCTGAGAAGACTTGGTGGAGTGCACTGAAAGGTAGGTGGCTAGACCACAGGACTATGTTTCCCAGAACTAGTTTTCAAAGACAATAATTTTTCTCTTAAAAAAATATTTGTGTTATATGTAACACAAATACAACACAGAATATTAGTGCATAAATACTAGTGTTTTGCTCTTCTAGTCACATCTTGACAAAACAGCCAAGGACTGATCTCCAAACATACTCTTCTATAAGTTAAATGACCAGAAAAACCTGAAAGGTTTAAGATTGCCTTCTCATCAAATGCTCCCTATGTTATCTTGGCAATGAGAAAACCAACACAGGTTTATTTTGGCTTAAAAATCTGATCATCTCATCATCCAACACACAACCTTTCAGAAAGCATGCATCAATCTTGCTTTCAAAGTTTTATTTTTAAACCCCATGGAGTCAAAGAATAAGAAAGAGTAATTTATTTTATTACCAAGTCATCAAGCATAAATTTTCATTTTATACCATTCACTTAATTTTAGGTGGACTTCACCAAAGTTTCTAAAAATATAGATATCATGTTCTTTCAGTGGTTCACATTAGTGAGTCATCCAAATATACTTCAAATATGTTTTTTTATTTATTTTTCCAAAACTGGACCTTGTCCTTTGCAAATTCTAATCAAGTTTTCATAAATCAATTTAGAGCTACTTTACTGAGAGAAATCTTTGAAGTTTAACAGTTCAAATGAAGAAGTCATAGTAGAACTCTCAGCTATTGAGATTTAATAATTTTAAATTCTTTAACATGCCTCACAGCCCACTTAAATCAACTTTTTGAATCAGAACATACTTAATTGGTTCACTGGCTGAGTTTTTAAAAACAGAACAGAATTTCTTATACGTTAGATCAATATCATACAATTTTCTAACTACTTGGCCCACACTAAAACAAATTTTATTTGGTCTGAAAGAGTTTTCTCATATATGATGAACACTTCTTTGTTATCAAATGAAACCAAAAATTGTAATGTGGTATGTTTACATTCTTGGAAACAGACTTTAATCTATGCGAATTTAAAAAAAAAAAAGAGGCCATTCCAATGGCTCATGGCAGCCATATTTTTATATATGGGATCATCAGTCATATCTGACAGAGTTTTATAGAGTACTCACAAAATCTGTGAATTCCTGGTGTTGTTCAAGATCCTTAAAAGGAGCCTTGCAAATGAAACTATGTGATACTGACACCAAGGTGAAGTTTGCCTGTTTTGCAATGTATAAAATACTCAAGGGTGAAACTGTGCCATAGCAGGATTCAAGGTGAGGGCAGCAAAGTGAAGTGTGGGTATCCTATTTTTCACTACGTGGACTTGCAATAAAAGAAAAAGAAACAAGTCTGTTTTACTTATGATTGTCATTGAAACAGAAAAAAAATATTAATTTCATCTCTCCAGGAGATATCTTTTAATATTCTTTATATAATGCAGGAAATATATCACATGTAAAGCTTATTTATTTCTTATCAGGCTTCTTGAAGAGAATAATTTGAATGATAAAACTGTGAGGTGATCTGTCTTCTTTGTTAAATCCTTAGTTTTTCTGAAAGAAAATTGACACACAAAGGATGTTTAGTCAGACTTGGTAGGCATTTTCTTAGATATTAACTAGGAGAAGCACTCCAAAAAGAATAGCTGCTATATCTTGTAATTCTAAATTTCAACTTGTAAGTAGCCCTTGGAATTTTAGAAAAACTTCACCTACACTATGGTTATATTAACAAATGCAATTTTTTGTAACCAGACAATGAACTGGGTCAATATTTGAAACAACTGCAATATTTGGGGAACCTATTATTTTCCAAGTGATCAATCATTATGCTATAAAATCCATTTGGAATGCAAGTAACAGCATGCAGAACACACTGAGTGGTATATACACCACATTTCAACTGATCTTACAGAGACTCCTTGTCACATTTTGGTGTAGTATCAAAGAAGAACATTTATAATAACCAGAATAGGCCATTGAAGCATTCCTTTCTTTTCCAATAACATCTCTTTGTAAGGCAGATTTAAAAAAAAATCTTTACTAAACTATATTGCAACAGATTGAATATTTAAATATATGCAAGAATAAAACTTTCCTCCACTTAAGATATTTCACATGTACAAATATGTAAAATAATATCGCTACTCAGTATTCTTTATTTTAGAAAATAGTTTTTTCAATACAAATATCTAATTATATTAACATTCATTTGGTTCTTCATTGTAATTTTAAAATGACAATGTAGATTTAACACTTTCTCCCTAATTTCCATGTCTAAAACAGTAAATATTGATAGGTAAAAATTCCAATAAACAGGAACTTCTAGGTGCATATTATTTTTAAGGATGTGAGTCTTGATATCGAACTCTAAGAAGTATAGCTTTAAGAGTATGAGTTTTCAGTACTTTGTACACTCATTTTTTTTTTTTGTTTCCCCAGTAGTGTGTATGGTATGGTGGGCCTAAAACAAGGTGGAGAAAATTTACATCAAGTCTGGAACCTGGTGCAATTTATCAAGGTTAGTACAGTATTGGGAAAGAAAATAGTTAAAAAAACAAACATTGCTGATTACAGTGTAAGAGGTGAGAGAGTGTGTGTGTGTGTGTGTGTGTGTGTGTGTGTATGTGTGTGTGTTTACAGATCTTTCTCTGTAAGTCACTTCTATTAACCACACCTTGTATAGATGTTTATAACAAAATATTAAAGACTGGGTAGAGAGTAGAAAGACAAATTACTTTGCAGAGAACCCAGACAGTCTGTTAAAATACTGTCAGTTATTTATCTACTGTCAGCAGAGGTTGCTCACTATAATCCTCGACAAACCCAGATTCGGAAAGACTGAAGAGAGAGGGCAAACCTTGCTTTTAAGGACCTATCCTCATACACAGACATTTTAACACAGATTTAAAGCCAGAATGAATCTCCGAGAAACTGTCACTTTTGATTTTGATACATATCCTAGCAAGTCAGCTCTACATTTGGTTGACTTAGTACAATATATGTTAGAGGCTAACACTATATTTTAAACCATTGATGATCCCAGTATGGAACGGACACAGTGAGGTCAGCATCACTTCATTTTTAGAGTTGACTACCACAACAGTATGATTTCATGGGCATATTTTTATGATAAGGAGGAACGTTTTATTTTTGTTTTGTTAGGCGAGTTAATGGCAGGGTCTTAAGAACCCTCTGGTCGCTCCAATGTCCATTTTTCCTTCATGGAAACAACTATTGACTCACTGCCCCCCACCCCCCCAAAAACCACATGGGGACATGGCACAAATGCGAAGGATGTTCTCGTGGGGTACTCCAAAGAAAAGCCACCTCTTAGCAGGTAGTTAAAGTAACACATAGCACCGAAGAGGACATGTAAAAGGTAAAGGCAGCCTAGACACCAACTAAGACAGCTGCATCAGAAAAGCAGTCCTGGTCATTTCCTTCAGAAGACAATTCCTTCCGACTGGTCAATGATATGATTTCCACCCATATGATTAGGGTTCTAAATAAATGTGTGCTTGTAGCTAGGGAAGTCTGATGAATGCTGAACCAGAATCTTAATTTTCTAATTCATATTCACCAATTAAAAATAGACTGTATTTTTATGAGCAAATTTACATAAATCAGATGATAAAGCATCTACTACTAAAGGGTAGGAGTTCAGCTCACAACATTTGCATATATTCTCCTAAAGAAAATATAGGCATTTTAGATTTTCATTGAAGAGTCTTGCTGTGCTGGAACTCTAATGGGCTTAGAACAGTAAATTTTGAAGAAACTGATTGCTACCCCTGTAGCTAGTAAATGTCTGCCTAGACCCAGTGGCATTTGAAAAAAGTGTTTTATCATAAAATTATCCCAGCAGAGTCCATTCTGCAAGATAACATCATCATCATCATCATCAGTACTCCATGCAGGACCCGACAGCTCTGGCACAATATTGCCAGTCATTTATCTGTTGTCAGCACAGGTTACACAGTGTAATCCTTGACTGCCTCGGAATTAGAATGTCTTTGATGTCCCCACAAGAGTTTTTTGCCCGAAGGCTTTACCAATGCTCGGCGGCTCAGTGTTTATTCCTCGTAATCTTCCTCTCATCTCCAGGCTAGCAGTGACAGATGGTTATGGGCACACAATAGTATTAAGAGTTTGATATTTTTTTTATGCTGTGCTCTCTGTACAACAAATAGCTATCAGACGCGGGCCAGAGAGCTGACATGGCTCGCTTAGGTAATGGCAAACAAACAGCTCGAGTTGATGCTTTCTGTCATTTCCCCTCCTAACCCTGCTTGTTTTCATTGTATACTCTCAAAGGTAAACTATATTAACCTTATAGACTGTTATTAAAAAGATATATCTATATGAGCATAAAGTGCTTTTCTTTTCTCTTTTTCTTACTCTTTTGATTATGAAAGTAATACTGCTGACATATTGAACAAATATCGAATGTCAACATAAATTTTTAGTGTGTGATAATATCCCCCTTCATATAGCTGTGTGTCAGGCGGGAACCCGAGGATGATGCATAGCAGTAAATAACCCAAACAAAATTAGTTCTCTTGTCAGCTTCTACCTTGTATGTCCCCAGGCATCAGTAAAATTGACTGCACGCTAGATTTTCAAAATTAGCCCTAATGTTAGCTATGTGTCTGGCAACCTCCAAGTTTCCAATGTTCTACTATATTACCCGTAAGGATGAATGTGTTACTTTTATATTTTGGCATTTACTCTTGCTGATGTGGCTTTTTTCCCTCTTCTCCAAATTAAAAATAATTTAGCTTTAACAATAAGAATGTGCACAAACATAATGCTGCATCTCTTTAAGCAACTAACTTTAGGCAATTAAATTAAATTAAAGCCAAAAATATGAAAAGGAAAAGAGGGAATTATTCAATTTAATATTGTTAATTTTATTAAAATAGCTTTGTCTTATTTTGTGCAAAGTATTGAATAACAAGGTTCTCAGTCTTTCCTCCAGATCACTGTTTAGTAACAGCAGTCTATAAATTATTTACCTCTTTTCTGATAAATCAGAACCAAACTTTTTAGAATTGACTTTCTTGCAATAAATATTAGTTCGGAGACAGCCAAAATTACTGGGATAAAAGAAAAAGCTTTCAGAACGGAGTAAATGAGGACATGCATTTTACTGCCAAACAGGTTGATCTTATCCAGATCCACCACATTTTAAAATAATGGAAAAGATATTGAGACCATCACAGTCTACGTATAGTACAATTTACAAATAAATGTTACTCTCTTTAAAAGGGTGTGCTGGAAGTGCGACAATTAACGAACCCAAAACACATTCTGCATCAACTTTCAATCCTTAAATTTTATGTTCATATATTTAGAATCAAAGATAAAAATCCCTTTAGGTACCAGATGCTGCAGATCAGCTGGGAGGACTCTGGAGTTTTAATGTGCTGGAAGTCAAATCCTCGGCAAAGGCGCTTTGCCCGGCCGGTGTGGTGTGCTTATTACTTCACCTGCAAACAGTTGCTCTCAGAAAATCTGGCCTAATGATAAGCCCAGGATCTCTGCAATAAAAAGACCATAATCTGTGGGGGAAGTGAACTCTAATCAGGCCACATACAGATTAAACTGAGAGGAATAAAAACTAGATTAAAATGTTCATGCTTAATACCAGAAGATTATCAGGACATTTTACCTTTTAAAATCCTAATTTATAAGAACCAGGGTTAAATTTATAAGTTTATATGTATGCTCCAGCTGATTTTTCTGTTTAGAAGATTCAGGTGGTATTTTGCTTAGCATAATACAGAGACATATAGGAGAAGGGACATAGCTTCAGATGTTCTGATCTGTACTATGACAAGTACAACAAAGCCACCTAGGTGACCCTGATCAAAGCAGCAGTAAATAGCAGAAACTTTTCTTATTCTAATGGTGACACTGCTTCATTCATGTCTGTTTTGTGGTAATGTGACCATATGTGTGCATATCTACAATGGCATCTTATATGTTGAAACTGTTTTAAACAAGATTTGAATTCCTGAAAGTGTTGTGAGTTGAGGAAATCAATGCAAACAGTTATTATCTTAATTCAAACTCTAAACATAAAGTAATTAATATAAAGAAGCTTGAGTATTAATGTCCCCCATTACATTAGTACTATCACATTAAAATAACCTTCTCCTAAAGCTATAAGGACAACAAACAGTACGTCAATCATCAGAATATATTCTCTATTAATCAGTTCTTACTCAATTGCATGTCTTGACTTACCACCTGTGAGGCCAGACAATGTGCAACGGTCTCTGCTGATCATCGACTCCACCCAAACTGTCAAAGGATTTCAGAGTCAGATGGGGTGTATTTTCTTCATGATGAGATCTTGAATTATCTGATGAGGTTGAATGTTTCAGGTCTGCTCCTTGCATTGATAATTTACCCAGGTTTTCCTGTGCAGCATGAAGGTCAGAGTGTACACCATCCCCTGAATTAAAATGCTCCAGTAAATGTGCAGGGTTTCCGTGCTCCGGTTGTGAAGGAAGGGCCATGGATAGAGCAGCTCTGCCATTTCCTTTAAGGCTTAGCATCTTCTTTAAATGGGTTATTTTGTGCTTGGGCATGAATCTGTTACAAAAAGGGAATGCAGTATGTTTTTAGTGAAAAAATATGCATAATTATCCTTACCTTTCTATAAGGACAGGATAACTATACATAAATCTAGGAAAAAATGAAGATGTCCTAATAAAAATTTTAGAAAAGGTTCAACAGGTATTAGCTACTGAGAGATGGCTCAAAGGTTCGAAATTAGACAAGACTGTCTTTGAGTTTCTGTGGATATAAAACCTGCACTGCACATGCAATTAAACATAAGACAACTGAGATAATTTATCATTCTTCCTTCATCCATATTTCTGCATTTTCACTTTACGTTTTCAAGTCACCCCATGGTCCAGTGCTTGTATTCAATCCACAGGTTCATTACCCTATGAAAATTTTTGTTATTTCCTTGGCTACCCCTGTCAGTTCTCACAAGACTACTCTGCGTTCCTGGACACCCGTGCACTCTTCTTTTTAAAATGACCTTGCTGGCCTCACAAGTGCAAGGTCATGAGTTTGAACCCTGGTACTGGGGAAAAAAAAAAAGAAAAATGATCTTGCTAATGTTTTTCTAGCTGTTCTAATACCTATTTCATTATAATTTCAAAGAGTTCTTAGAACAGAATGGGAAAGAGATGTGTAAATAGGTAACTATGTTGGAATATACTGTATCTACAATCAATATTCCAACTTTTCTATCTCAAGTAATGAAGAAATTAATGATATGAAAGGAATCAGTAAACTCTTGAAAAGGTATAATGCAAGAATTTTGAAAGGGGCGGGGAGGTCTGGATAGAAAGAACACTGGATCGAAGGAAATGGGAACACAGGAAGCTGAACTCTTCTGGGAGTAACACAAAATCCAAGGGGCTGACATGTAGGACTGCAAGGGTGGGTTGGGTCACATGACCAAGTGCTCTCTTAGAGTTCTCAGGGCCCACATAGGTATTTGCCTTTTTCTGAGTTGTTGAGAAGGAAAAAGTGGAGAATACACGGATTTTGGGCTTAGCAAGTAGGAGAAACCATGAAGGAGAGCAAGTAACATTTGGAAAAATAGAAAAACAATGTGAGAAAATAATGGAAACACTATGGAAATTAGTCAAGAGCCCTCAAACAATATGAAGAAATATCAAACACTGCAAAGTGTATCAGCAATAGTACTATACTAGGTCAATGGCTATTTCTACAAGAATGGGAACTCTAGAACAGAATGGGACTATGCTACTCTAGAACAGAGTCTAGAGTCTCACAAGTACCTGTGAGGTAGCATAGGAAGAGACTTTAAAAGTTTGGGTGCATGACAGCATAGAAATAGTCAAGGATGCTAAGAAAGAAAAAAGGATCTTACAAAACAGTAGGAATGGGAAAAAGTGTGACATCTGTTATTAATGTCAGGTTCTTGGTATGTGTGTGTGCACAGGTGAGAGGTCTAGTGACAGAGAAAAGCCTAGATTTTCTGTTAAGTTGATGTGAGGAAGAAGAAATGGAGCTGGAAAAAAAATTTGAGCAGCAAGGGTAGAATATAAGGAGTTGTGTCACTAGAGTACTAGGGAAGGTTTCCATGTCAAATAAGGTGAGTAGAAATAGATATAGGGCTTAAGAAGTCAGTTACAGAACCACAGTCTCTTGGTTTGCAGGCTGGGAGCACTGACTAGGGTTGATGACCAACAACAGAGAACTGAAGGGGCCTTTGGCTACGTGTCCTATGCCCACCCTATGCCATGCACACTCCACAGTCAAAAAGTTTGCTTTGGGAGCCTCTGTGCTTGTTTCATAATGCCCTTTAAACATCTATTCTGATTTTAAACAGTAGAAGAAAAGCCAACTGAATATATAAACCTCCAAGCAATAAATAGATGATTCCGTATAGATAAAATATAAAGAATGGTATTAGGCACTTAAATGTGGTATAATAAAATAGTAAGTCAATCTTTGATTTAAAAGTGGGTATTTACAGATTGTACCTGTAGACCTCACAGGCTTCAAATTATTAAGGAGACAAATGAGTTTTCTTTCTAAAACAAACTGAAAATACTGAGGGGATTGTAAAGAACTAAAAAGAAGTCACACACAACTATTTTGGAAATTGCCATAAGAGGATGAAAGTTTGGGTCTCACCTCAGCAACTTGGGAAGACTGCTTTCAAAACAAAATAAATAAAACAAACAAAACAAAACAAAACAAAAGAGCTAGGCTGAGTGGTACATGCCTGTAATTCTAGCCTTCAGGAGGCCAGGGTAAGAGGACTGGGCTGAGTTCAAGCCCGTGTAGGCTACAGAGTTCTAGGATAGACTGAACTATACAGTAAGATCTTGTCTCAAAAAAAATGGAGTCTTAATTTATCACAATAGGTGAAAAAGAAAAAGTCTACATCAACATGTTCACCTTCTCCCAAACAGAACAAATGGTAAGAGAAGGAATATCTGTACATGTCTAGAAAATAAGAATAGCACAAACAAATTACTCATTCGTTAATGTCAGATAAAGAATGCCAGGCAAGATTAAAGAGGATTTTAACAAAATTATACTTTGTGCAAAAAGGACTCACAATTAAAAAAAAAAAATCAAGGGGCACTGAAAAACATAAAACAATCCCACAACCCATCTTACTCATAAAATCCATTTATAATGGCTAGTGTGTAAGTAAAACTACAAATTAAAAGAGACAGAAGATTGGCTAAACGGTTATAAACAGTGGAAATTGGTAATTGACAAGGAATTTAGCTCTGAACAAGGTGCTAGGTCTGCTTTTATTCAACACATTTCTTAACTGTCCTCGAAGCTGACTAAATTCCCATGTTAACACAGGTTGTGGAAGACAGACTTGTTAGGTGATAGTGGATAAGGACATGGGAAGATGGAGAATATAAATAGGGACAGGAAACAAAACAGCATACAAATCCCACAAAATTGAGAAAAAAATCAGAATAAACCTCACAGGAAGGTTGGAAAGAGTGAAAAATCATCCTGAGTTTGACAAGATGAACAAATGCTGATCTGTCCTCTCGAATGGATGTCACTTAGCTTGGAATCCTATTGTAAAGGGAGGGAAGAAAATGGAACTGTAGAACAGAACATCATATGAATGCTGATTTCATCAGGGGCACCCTAGAACTGTATATGTTTGAAAATTAGAGTTCTTAAAAGAGCAGTAATAATGATTAAGGCAATGGAAGAATTGATTTATGAGGACAGATTAAAGGAGCTAAATATGAATAGCCTAGTGAAGTGACAACCAGAGGGGTACATAATAGGAGTCTCCAAGGAAAAAGAATAATTATTTAGCCTGGTACAAGGGGGTATAACTAGGAGTAATGAGATGAAATTAAGGATGGGAAAATTTAAGCTGAATTTCAAGAAAAAACTCCCTGATGGTATAATTTATTAGCTCATCGAATAAACTCCCCATGGAAACGTGACAGTAGGGAAACTTAACAATAGAACTGGACAAAATACCAATAAATAATATAGATAGCATGAAAGAAGGTGGTTATAGCCTATGTTTCCCTTGTTTATAATATCTTTTCACATTTTTCTTTAATAGTCTATTTATTATAGTGATTGCCACCAAAAGAAGCATTTAGGCAATTAGCTGAATCTAACAGGGTACCTCCTTTAGTTGGGGGGGAAATACAAAACACTTAGATTTTTACATATCCTATAGCAATAACAAAGGCAGAAACTGAAGTATTTTTTTACTACTTCATTTCAATACAGATAGTCTTGAAGAAGCCTGAGCAAATAGATTAATATTTCTAAAAACAAAACAAAACAAAATAAACTTCATCCACCATTCCACACAGAGTCTATTCTGATTCTCTGTGCCATAAAACTCACATTTTCATAGACATGTTTAATATAAACAATTTATTGCCATAATAGAAATTTTTTTAAAAAAGTTTATTTCAGCTTTCTAAATGTAGCTCTATGGTCAATTACTTCACATCAATACCAAGATCAAATAGGCATAATACTAACAAGCAGTTTGCTTAATAATAGTCACTACACTAATTAACCCATCCAGAACATTCTTAATCAGACACTATTTATAATGTACAGTTAAGAGAGGCCTGGCAGTAAAATGTTCTATGCTAAAAAAGAAAATAATACCATCGTGATGGACGAAACTGGCTTTTCCATCAACCTACATGGGATGTTCCTGTTGTCCTGGCATTAACTCAGTGAAGTAGTTATGCAAATAGGCACATGTCTGAACACTTCCTGTCTCTTCTCCAGCTCCAACTCCGGTGAAGGTGCTAATGAGAAAAGGTCCTGAGGTAAGGAGTGAAAGTGAAGAGAGAGATTCAGAAGAAAAGCAGGGTGCTGCTGCTGCCTTTTGGAGGATGTCAGGATTGCCTTTTGTGGATCCTCGCACTTCTGTTAAAGAAATATTACTGCCGATTTCATTCTCTCTGCTCCTGAATCTCCTAAGAGCCAGAAAACTCCTTAGGCTTTTGCCTCCAAGTGTTCCAACCAATAGCCAAAGTGTGAAGTAGAAAGAGGCACCCTCTTGCTGCCCCTCCTCTCAGACTCCCTTCTTCCTCACCTCCACTCTCCAATATGGTTCCAGAGATGCTGCCACAAAACCTGATGACTACACCAAGCAACGTGTAAAGACAAAGGTGGAATTACTGCCTTCTACACCTAAATTTACATCCCTCTCACTCACCTTCCACACAAACAAGCCTACTGCTAGACCTGGAGGAATGGGGAAATGTCTTATTAGGGCATGGGAAAATCCTCGGCATGAAAGAAATTTTAAATGATGCTCAGACAGACGGCCTTCAAAGCGAACTCTCTAGGCCTCTTAGTTTATTTTTGCTAGACTTGAGAGACTAGAGGACGTACAGCTGACTAACAGGAGAGAGGGATTAACAAGGCAACAAGGTTAAAATGATCCCTGCATCACTGAGAGAAATGTCATGTCTGAAATGTTTGCACGGTGGTACACAATGCTCACAGTCAACTTTATGAGAAGTTTTAATAAAAAGTACTTAGTATAGTAAATTCAGCCTATAGAACCTCATAGACACAGAGTAAATACAGAGTCTGCCAAAAAACAAAACCATAAACAAAACACTGCAGCAGTTTGTCAAACTAGTAAGAATCTAGAATGCATAGGCCAACCCTTTGAGCACCTCTTGTAACTGCAGAGGCCAAAGGCAACTTGTATTAATCACTTGGTGTTTCAATAAATTGAGCATTAAAATGTTTATATATGTTTTTTCTTTCCCTGATGTACACATTTTTTCAGTCAGACTCTCTATATGTCCAAGGATAAAAGTCCAAGCAGAGATTATATGTAGTTGTGCATCGCAAACTACTGGAAAGCAGCAGGTAACAAACAAATGATTCAAGTTGGAGGATGATTAAAGAGAAAGAGAGACTGTGTGTAAATGATCAAAGGTTATTTCCAATCTGAATCGATGGAGAGATGGGAAGGGTTGGTAGATGGCACAGGGACAGTGACCTGCACTCTGGAGACAGCACAGAACGAGGACTGGTGGAGCGCCATCCTTTGGATACAGTTCTGGGGTGCGGGAGGAGGGACAGAATGGCCACTGCCCTGGAGGCCTCAGGCCTGCATTTCAAAGGTGTGTTCAGTGCAACACTAATTCCGTAGGAAGCACGTAGGGGTGCACCGTGGAGTGTACTGTGGGAAAATGAGGACAGGACAGGCTAGCTGACATATATTAAACATTTCTTCATTATAGAAATTTTCAAATTCATACTCCTGTATACTATAAATATGATTATGCATTCACTCTTTTTATTCAATAAATATTTGTTATGTATCCATTTTATGAATAGGGATGTTATTTTTTAGTGTTTCCCAAATCTAACACTTTTGGAACAAGAAACTTCCCCACAGAGGCAGCTTATGAAGTAAAAGTCAATAAACAACAGTCTGGGAAATGCTCAAGGAGGTCACAGCCAGTGTCTGAAAGGCACTGGGCAGCCACAAGGGTGGTGACATATTTTGTTTAGGAGATGGCAGAAGGAACGTGAAAATGCATTCACTGGAGCAAAGAATGAGACCCAGAGCACAGGCCATAAAGCAGTGTGACATATTAGCAGACAGAGGAGGTCTGAAAGAAATCAGGAGGACCCATGAAAAACATGGGGGAAGAAGATATGGTTCAAGGCTAAGATATATGACAGCAGAAAAAATATCAACCACTTTTATCACTGTGATTTCTGTAGATTTCTGGATAAAAACCAAACTTAGAAAAAAAGATGCAGGAAATGAAAATAAATAACTTTTCCAAAACTAACTGGAAAGACACATTCAGACAATTCGTGATCTAAGGCTTTGGGTGATTTATAACAAAAACTATTCATGGTTACCAAACAATGTGTTGGAAATTAATTACAAAATTAACATTTTTAGAATTTAGCCACATAAGCAAATAGCAAAGATAATTTAAAAATCATGTTGGCCCACATGTGTTTAATATATCAATTATATGGTGAGCAGATTTATATAAACCTATAAAGTATAAAAGTAAAAATCTTGACACAGCGTTTCAATCACATACCTTTACTGACCACACCTCTTGCCACACTATCTTTACTAAACAAAGGGATCACAGGCCAGGAGATCCAACGTAATTAAAACTGTATGTTCAGAAGCTACAACACCAAACAGAAAGACAGGCAAGCTTGGTCCCTTGGTTACAGTACGGCTGCATGCTCTGCTTTACTGGTGATGGCTGAGGGCTAATATTCATAAAATAGGTGGCACATGTTTATGAAGGCTTTTTCAATAAGAACCTCCTGGCAGAACATTATTTGAATAAACTCAAATTGTAGATGAGCCAGTCCAAATCCACATGTAGCTGGAACAAATGCTTCGGAGGAACAGACATCCTGCACTGAGGCTGCTAAGGCTGTGTAATTTTGATGCTCATTGTTTGGTGTCTGAAAAGAATGTTGTCTCCCACGATACTAAGTTTCAAAGCCAACACGAAATACTGACAGCAATCTGTGAAAGGATACTAGGCAAAAATGTCTTGTGTAGACAATGAAGAACTTGTGATATGATAGGAAAACAGGAGGCACAGACATCACAATGAACAAACAAATGCCCCTACTTAGTGGCCTGAAAAAAACGCAGACTTCAACTGAAAGTTCATGCTTAGCCATTTCTGCGCCAGCCACAAAGACAGAATCTTCCACTGAAGACAGTCCGAAGAGACACTCTTCATGTTTCTCCTTTAAACAGCTGAGATACACTGTAAATCATAAAGGAACAATGGTCCTATTTTTGATTTTATTTTATACTATCTCTTCCACTGATTATTCTAAAAAAATCTAGCATTTTCCAGATAACCTAATGCATACCATTTGCTTGCATGGGTTCTTCTGGCAACACAGTATATGTGATTAGTGCTATTTATCTTAAATAATTACACCTCAACTCCCCATCCTCTCTTAATTTCCAGTGTTTTGGCTTGCATGCAGTTGTAATTGAACTGCTTACTCATATGAGCAGTTTATCTTATTCAGTTTTATGAAACTCCTTTAGGATATACTCCTTCCAAAAATGTCCTTTCCAAAAACTTGCAGTCTTTATGAATGTATAATAGGAAAAACTAACTTGTATACTGTCTGGATAGATGTTTATCAGACCCACAGCCATCCTTGCTAGGCCCATCCTTGCTGGACTGAGTGTCCAGCAAAAGAAGGAAGAGCCAATTGAAGAAGAATCATCCAGTAAATATAGAATAGTAGGATGCAAAGGAAGATCCTAATTAATCCTTTCTTCATAAAGGTATAAGGAAAGTCACATGAAAATTGTCAAAAATAGGTGGGAGTCAGATTTCATGGGAAGTTCAAGATAGAAGACAATAAAATATGACCTTAACTTTGAAGGAAAATGATTTTCCATGATTTTCAATACTCAGCCAAAATGAACCAACAGTGAGGAAGGCTAAGCAATGAAAGTTGTTAAAGATTTCTAGTTCTTAGGTATCCTTTACAAAGGAGATACTGGTAGATGTGCTCCATTAAAAGGAGAATGTAAAGAAAGTAAGGATTCGGAAGATTTCAAGGCACAGTTGACCCAAAGGTCCTGAAACAATCAAAACAAACATGAGCAGGAGACTCACGGTCCCTGGGAAGGTGGTAACTAAGCAAACACCCAGAAATGATTGACTTATGTGGCCATCCACGTTACGAAAATGAATTGGTGCTAATGACAAATGAATTGGTGCTTTCAAGACAAACAAATTCATTTTGTTCTCTGTAGCCATTTAAATTAAATAGGTGCATTTACTGGGAATTTTTAATTTTTATAATCTTTGGAAATTTCATGGAGAAATATCTTTGAATGTTGTTTCATATATTTTCTCTAATTTTTTCTTCTGGACTTCCCATTAGACATATATTGGATTCTTATATTTCCAAACCTTAACTTCTCTTTGCTATCCTCAGTCACTTCCTTGATTTTCATAAAGATTCAGGAATTCACTTTTATGTATTGCTCAGAATGCCTGGAAAGAACCATATAAATATGTAAGCAAGTCAGTGGGAAAAGTTGTGAAACTAAATTTGCCACTCCCTTCTAAATTCTAAGACACTTACAAATACTTTAAACTATCAGACAACCAGCATGTATTTACAGTGTCCACTAAAACTCTAATCTCTGCTCTTACAGGAAAAAAGAATTAGAAGGTGAAATATTATATGGCTGATTTTCCCTCTTCTAAACTTTGAAAAGAAAGCATGCCAGTTGTATACAGATTACAGAGGCTGTGTTCCTTTTTCAGGGTGTGCTGAACTTCCAATAGAGTTTGTAGTGGAGATTTTTACTTTCTTTCCAGGCTGAAACATAGTTTCTTTGAAGACTGGATATATAACACTTTTAATTGGGATTATCATTTCTATTACAGGTTCTTGTGGGTCATGAGCACAGAAATGTACAAACATTTCTTTAAAAAGTAAACTATATAAATTGAAACTGTACATATTTAATCATATGATGAATGTCCTTAAAAAAGGTAACTATTCAATGAAATTTTCAAATAAAGGAAAATACTCTTATAACTAAATAAGTGCTTATTCCATAATTTAGATACATTACAAATTTGTGTCATGTTGGCATGGCCTGTTGTAAAGTACTGCACACATCACCTGAGCTGTCAACATATTCCCTCATTTACACACATTTAATACTTCAATAATGTATGCCAGGACATAACTGAGTCCTAAGGGTGTCAAAAGCCAGATTATTCTAGAACAGAAAGTTAGTTCAGGAGTACAGATAGCAAATGGCCAGATGGCCCTGCAGTAAACTGCTGAAAGCCATTTAAAACCGATCCATGTGTAGATTATTCCAACAGAGAATTGTAGGCAACAAGCCAATGAGATACCAAAAGACTTGTTACAGTATCTTTGTTAGCCAGAAATAACATTGTAATTTTACAGAAGTTGAGTTATAACAAATCTTATTTTTTACTTCCATGTAAATAAATGAGCAAAACAAACTACTCCCTAGCAGGGTTATGGCCCACAGTAGATGCTCACTATGTAGTTGCCAAGAAGATGAGAGGGAAAGGGTTATGTACAACAACTCTACTTGCTCCTGTTTCTGTACACTGCTGTATGCCGTGGAACTAGAAGTATGTTTTATTTAGATGGTGTGCATATATGAATTGGAAAGAGGTAAGACTGGTTGAAGGGTAATTATTTCTTGATGGAGAAATATAGAAAGTATAAACAGGCAGCTCTTGCTTAAGCAAACTCAGCTCTTCATCCCTGATCTACAATGCAAATAGTTTATAAAATAAGATTTCAGTGAAGAGTGAGTGTCACATCAACAGGAAAGACAGTGAAGACCTGCTATGCAGTATTATTAGCTATATTGAATTTGTTGTCAGTAAGATCAACAAAATACTCCTTTGAAAGACTACACACTGTGAAGAAGAAATAGCTTTGCAATACAAAACATTCTTTTGGTATAAATTTTCTCACTGGATGATAATAAGGTAATACTGCTAGAAAAAAAAATGAACATCAATTTAGTCTGGGGAACTAATTAGAAAAACTTCCTTGATAAATGACAATTTATTTTGAAAGAAAAAAATTAAAACCTTTCTATCATATGTTTTCTCTGTATCTCAAAACAACTCCAGGCCATAGGATTCTTTCTTATCCCCTCTGCATTTCCAGTGAGGTTGTCTTGCAAAAGATTAATATCTACAAATGCTGACCAGACGTACGAGGGACATCTTTGCAGGATTTGCTCAAGCTAGAAATAGTATTTGATCACAAGGTAACAGCCTGAATAATAGCTACAGACTGGACAGCAGGATATTCACAGATATTCTCATGTTCTCCATGAGAACCTCACAGAGATGGCACTGTCTGCTGGGGCAGGGGGACCTGACCTCTGTTTCCCACTTGTGATACTGCCAAGCTGTCCAGACTTAAATGTCATCCTCCTTTCACTCCAGGAACATAGGCCAGAAGAGCTCTTGGGAGAACCTACTCTCTGCCCCTCGAATAGGAGACAGAGGTCATGGTACTGGTCCGAAGTTCATATACTGAAGGCAGGACACCGAGTGAAGTTGTCTCCATGGCAGGGAAAGCAGAGAGGGAGTGTGAGAACTAGCCTGCATTTATATCCTTTGGAAAGGAGGTAAGGCTTGATTTTTTTTCCCCATGGGGTTGGTTAAGGAAAGGGATCAAAGCTGCATCAAACTGAAATGCTTCTGTTTAAGTGTACTACCTTGAGGGAACAGGGCAGGACCTGAAAGGGGATGATTAGAAATCACCCAGAGAAAGTTTCATCCATGACAGAGTTACTTCTGCGTGGAAGATCTACACAGGAATGTCTCAAAAGAACCCACTTTTGTGACTCACAAAAGAACGGGACTTTGCAATGCACAGCAATAGGCACAGGATGCCCAAGACAGGTCTTCAGGAAGCACTGGAGCTTGAGGGGAGGAGAAGGGGGTGCGGCTGGAAGCGTATGTGACCAGTGTGTCAGACAGACAAGGGCCCACAGGGTGTGACAGGGACCGTCACACCTCCTACTGCTGCCTTCGGACAGAGACTTTTTCCTTTCTCTTGGTGACAGTGTCAGCAGATACCATGCTTTGTAGCTTGAGATTATTTTCTTTTAATACTGTTGTCAATTTTTACTCCCTCCCTCATTTTAATCTAGGAAAAGAAAATACCTCTTTAAACACTAAAGGTAGAAAACATAAAAATAAAGACATACCAGTGTAAAGTTAATATATCAAAAGCATCATAAATATAACTAAAAATCAACCTATGCCAGTACATGGAATATCTAAAACACATACTGTGGGTGAGGAGTTACTCATAGGACTCAGTTTCCCTTACTGACACCACTATGTGTTCTAGGCACAATTTTATAAAACTAAGGCAAATGGAAAAACACTGATGTCACTGTCAGATGAAGCAAAGCCATATGAGAGGCCTAGTTCTGGTGTTCATTTAGGTTAGACTGAAGTAAGGGGAAGAAGTTCTAGGCCATACGTGCCATAGTGTTTGAAATGGCTGCTTTCCACAAACAAGCCCAGTTTACAAGAGAAGAACACATAAGGTAGGAGGGGTTTTCAGTTTTTAAACTACATTACTAAGTACGCATTTGCTTCTAAACTTTAAAGCAGTGCTGAATAGCATTTGGATAGAGTTATAGCATTGCTTTAAACACACACGCACACCCAGACACACACACCATGGAGGTAATCCAGTTACTCCTGCAGCACAGATGTGCACAAGAATGCTCTAAGTGATTAAGATAGGGCTTTAAAGTTAGTTAATTAGAAACATTTCCCTTTCTGTGATCAACACTGATATTAGTTCTGAGTTCCTATTGGTCAAAATTAAAATTTAAACTTAGACTTAAAACTTAAGAGAAAGAGACACTCTTTGGACTTGCCTTCGTGTTATAAAGTTGTCTTAATGTGGGGGCCATCGGTTTCTAAGATCCTTCTAATAGTATAATTTTATAAATAGATCTCTGTTCACTAGCATGGTTCCTTGAAACAGCATTTATCTTCTCTTGGAAGAATAACAAAAGCCCTAAGTGTAACATCTACAAAACTATCTCGATAGAAAGAAATCACTGTCTTATAATAGTAACCACCCACTCTGATTAATGGCACAATCCTTTCTAAACAGACCGCAGGACTGTTGACAGGGCAAAATACAATAATGTACAGGAAGCTGTTTGACATAAAGCTTGGCACAAATAGTTGCTTAATAAAGTTTCAGTATTCCAAAATGAAGGTGACTACTAGAGACTGCAACTCTAGTTATACTAAACATGTACTTATTTTTAAGTTTATTTTCATAAATCTTAAATATTAGACTCTCAAGCTACATTATACACTGGAAAATATTTCTACTGCTGGAAAATTTAAAGATATTGTCACATGAAGGTCACAAAGTCTTGAGGAAACTGCTTCCTGTTGGCATCATAATCACTGACCCAGACCACAGCCACAGAGAATACAAGGTCACTCCAAGTCTCTTGGAACTATGTCAACAAGATCACACTTCCAATGACTAGCCAAACAATCTAACTTCCATGGATTAATAAAAATTGGATCAATTTAATGACATAATGATTATATATTGCTTGCTAGAGACTCCTTTGAAGGAGATATTGATCATTTTTATCTGGTAATACGTTAAAGAACTTAGTGTACTAAAAGGCAAAGAAATATATGTGTAAAACTGTAGGCCTTTCTTCTTGCTTTATTTATATTTTGTTCACAAAGAGGCAGAGACACAGAGACAGAGAATTGGAGCATATCATACAGTTAGAATCAAATTGCCTTGGATTCAGATTTCAATGTCAACACACAAGTAAGCAACCTGCAGCCAACAGAATCACTTAGTAGACTGTGTGTTCTTTTTTTTTTTTCCCCTTTTATTAAATGGGAACAAGCTCCAAGGGCTGTTTTAAGGATTAGCTTTAGGTGAAATGGTGTGTTTAGATGATGCACAGCAAAGACTATGCATTAATAAATCCTTTTCACTATGAGACCAACTGCTCTAGAGAGAAAGCTTACCTGCTTAGCATGGACAATGTGGTAGTTGATATTCTGTGTGTCATACTTAGAGGGAAGACTTTCAGAAAAGCCTCCAAATTGGTTGGTGATACACATATCCTCTTATATGTATTTTAAAATATGTTTTAAGAAGCCCCACTGAAGGCCTAATATACTACTGGTGGCTACCAATGGCAGTAGGTTCACATTTGAAATTAGTTGTTAAATAATTCAGATATTTAAGAACTGGCTATTAAAAATATTACACCAAAGCTTGTGAGTTCAGGAATGAATAGCAGAAAGTCTTTTAGAAGTTTTAGAAACTTCTTGGCCAAAAACACTATCAGATCACAGTTTGTAAGTAGGTGGGAATATGTTATCTTCCCTTTGTGTTATTGTTCATGTTTGAGCAATAAGACTATTTTTGCTGATGTCTCAGAGAAAGCAACAGAAAAATGTTAGCAACCTAACATCTTTTCCCACAATTTGTGTTGATTCTTTTTATTTCTGTTCAGTTGAATAAGGTTTTACAGGTAAAATACAATAGCAACTTCATCTTATTTTGGGAACATGCAAGTATCAATACACAGTATGTCTTCAAAACCATGGGACTTTAGTATAATGTTAAAATTAGAAGAGTGAGTTGGGTAGAAGAAACTGCCCAATGTAGACTTCGCATTGTTTCACAGAAATAGATATCTTTCATGATAAAATCTGCTCATGATGCCTTTTCTAGACTACTTTTCTTCAGCCAGCAAAGCTTGAGGGAATATTCCTTGGAAACTTAAATCTGGGAGGAAGAACTATTTTCGAGACATAAGCATGTATCATATGTCTCTAAATCACCAATCACTGACCAGAGAAACTTAAAGAGCTTTAGTGAATCCTTGAACCTCCTATAACTATAAGGAACATGGCAACCCCTGTGTGTGTGTGGGGGGGGGGAATGCATGCACACTTGTGCACACATGCATGCATACATCTGCCTAGTTTTTAGAAAATAACTCATAGGTTTCACCTAATTTCTAAAGAGATTTATGACAATGATAGGTAGAGTAGAATTTATTCACCTGTAAATACATTTCCTAAGACTACATTTCTGCTAGTCATTGTGCTAACCATGGGAGCACATGAAAGATACAGTTTTTGATCTTTGAAGTTTAAAGTCTACCAACTGTTCTGAATATGAGTCCTGGGGTGGCCAAGAAGTATTAGTCTAAACATTTAATGAATTTTTCTTCTCTGCTAATCCAACTCCATCTTATCTAACTATTCCTCTCAGATTTCATAACATGTTTGGGACATATATTTCTCTTTCATGCCATCACTCACCTTCATTAAATGGGTCAAAGCAATCAAAGGTGGTTTCTCAACTTCACCCTAAGGTTCATTTCAAGGCCTAATTTCCAGATCCTCTGAGGCTCCTAAATATTGATGACAATATGCCATGTTAATTGCTGAATTCATAAGCTGTTAGTTTTTCTTCTTAAATAAAGAATAATCTCTAGAAAGTAGAAGTCACATGTTACAACTGATATTCTTGTTTGTGTTCCTGCCGTGGCTGAGTCTACTCTAAATGATAATCTGTGTCTTCCTAAAGAAGATGAATTTACTTAAGTGTGTCTCCCTGACCTACATTCCAACAAAGGTAGGAAGTCTTCTTAGAAAGAAAACAGAAAAAAAAATGTGGAGAGCGTAGAGGAAAATAAATGCTAAGAGAAGAGTCAGCAAAAGAATATGTGCCAAGAGAGACAGGAAGAAAAGTGTGTGATTGGAAGAACACCAAAGGTGCTGGGCTCTCCGTGGAGGGTGATTCCAGAGACACCACAAAGCTCTGGGAGTATTCTCAGATCTTAGGAGGTAGGCACAATGCTGTTGCTAATTGCAGTCAGAAGAGAATCCTCATGGAACTTGTTCATTTCTGTGAACAAAGCTGTAGCAAAGCTGTAGCCAAGCTAAGTAAAAGGCATGTTGTCTTCCTATGGCATGAATCTTAGTGTGAGATGGAGCCTGCCAAGACTCATAAAATGTACCCACTTCTGTTCTGAATGTGACTGCCAGAAAAAGCTCATAATGCTATAGATCTTGCTGTTGCTGGACGTCAGAAGTTTTAGAATACTGGGAAGTTTTAAAATACTATTGATATGTAAGACTCATCTTCTGAATTTCTGACTTGGTTGAGCTAAGATGAAGCAGAAGAACTGTTATTTTCTTCATACCAGATAGCTATACTGTACTGCCAGATTTCAGAACTGCTAAAACTGCCACATGGGACTTGGGTGTGGTGGGATGGTCTAGCTGGTACTTACCAACTCTTTTATTCCCCACAGAAAAGAAAGATTGAACACAGGACCTTACACTTGCCAGGAAGGACCACTTAGCTACCTCCCGGGACCAAGTACTCAGCCCTTTTAAAAAGTGAAGGTCACGCCCTGGAGCCAAAACTTGGATATAAGAAGTAAACAGATTGCCACATGCACAATGTTAAGAGTCAGTTTTGTATCAAGGTATATCAGAGAAGAGGTTTTTTTTATGCAGCTGGTAAAGAATAACTCCAATTTCCCAACCTCATGAAAAAGGCTTTGAACTAAATTTTAGAAGACAGAAAAAAAATCAGAAGTAACAGTCATAAAATTTGAATCATGGAGGGTCAATCAAATCCCAAAAAGTTTCAAGGAAAAATTAAGGGCAGCCACAAGGGATGAAATCTTTGGGCAGAAATATTCTGTACACCCACAAAAAAGGCCAAACAAGATTCTGGGTTAACTGGGAATTTCTAAGCCAAATAATATGCTCTTTATTTTATATTTTTAAAAATTTTGAGATAGGTCTTACTAAGTTCCCCAGGCTGCCCTTGAACTCTTGGGATCCTCCTGGGTAAGCCTCTCTAGAAGCTGAGGTTACAGAAATATACCATTTCACCAGACTTAAGGTGGAAGGCTCGTACAGGATATGTTTAATTTGTGATATGCTGCAAGATAATTCAATTACTTTCTTAAATAACCTAACTTTCCTGAAATTTAGTTTTCTGATAGACAAGATGGAGAGAACCACTAAAAGCACTCACACTGTTCATATTACATGAACTCGAAGATGTTAATAGTCTAGGACTAAGTGGCACATGGTAATATTGTCAGGAACAAATTCTAGTCAGAAGAAAAATCTCTGCTTTACAGAAAAGAGATCAGTTCAACTGATATAAAGAAAGCTATGCATATCACAAAGATTATAGTATATGTTGTGTAACCCCAAAGTAAAGAAAGATAGGAATAGCCAGGCTAGGTAAATGGAGAGGATATGCTTATATGGTTTGGGAACAGAGATTACAAAATTGGCTCAGAAGTAACATAAAGTAGGGATGGAAGACGTCTACCATGAGGATACCATCTGGAAGTCTTGGTTGGCAAAAACACATCATTGGATAAATTCTTAACTTTCTTTGCTAAGAGTTTAAGCTCTAATAAGGCAGATGATACAAGAAGATACACTACTTTTCTGGATTTAAATCAGACAAAGTGGGATGGCAGGTTAATGTGGGAAATGGAAATGATCAAGAACATAAAAGAAAAGTGGCCAGTTATCATGACAAAACTTTTAATAACTCTTAATAACAAGGAAATGGAGACGAAGTAGAATTTAGTAAAAGCTTAGGTCATGGAAACATTTCAAAAGCCTAAAAGAGAAAAGATAGGTATTATCCTATGTTAAAAAAAATATGGACTGGACAAAAAAAATACTGGTTAGTACTGGTAAATAATGGTCACTTTCAGAGAAATACTACAGCACAAGTAAAATTTTCTTTTCTATACACTTTTAGTACTATTGACACCAAATGTATGGGAATTTTCTCCACTGATCAAATCTCCAACACCAACTCTGTATTCTGCAAGTTGTTTTAATTCTGCCATTATTTACCCAGAGTTTACCTCAGATCTCTTAGGTTGGGAGCTCAGACTTACATGCCTTCTGCTATGGTTAGACCCACAGTGTCCCCACAGTCTCTCGTGCTCAGAAGTGGAGCTTTTCAAAGGTGTTTGAACTGTGAGGACTCCAACTTCATTGGTGGGTTAGTACACTGAAGGGATCAGAATCTGACGGCATTGTTGGGAAGTTACAGAAACTTACAAGGTGAACCTCATTGAACATGGAGGGTCTGAACTTGGGGAATATACTTTTTTCTTGTTCCTTTCCTCCTTGATTCTTTTATTCTCTCTGCTGGCTAACAGCCAAGAGCTGAAGTTTTCTTCTGCTGCACTCTTCTGTCCTAACACTTCTGCTTTGACACAGGCCTTAAGACAATGGAACTGGAAGCAAGGGCTGCAACCACTAAAACCAAAAGCCAAATAAATCTTCCCTCCCTTACAAAGATTCCCAGCATTCACTGACAGGTAAACATATCCATTCTGATGAACAGCTCAGCCACACTCTCCAGTTATCTGGGATCATATAGAGATGATATTTGCAACTGAAATGGATCTTAAACTCAAATGTAACAAAAATATTCTATACTTTGTAAAAACATACACAAGGCAGCTTTTACTTCCGTATTCAACATTGGAATTTTAATTAACATCACAATTTTAATTTTAAAAACACCATAATTATTTTACACTCAGAAAATATTATCACTGATAATGTATATGCCAAGTGCAAAGAATATATATGATAGTTATGTGTTCAGAAAGGAAACTGTAAAACCTTTGAGGTGTGTTTCTGAAATTTCAGAATTCACTAATAATGATATAAGTAAAAGAAAAGCTTAAGCAGTCTTCCTTCCACCAATTTTGAGAACAGAAGTGGCTTATAATCGAGTTATAACCCTTAAAAATGACACATTACATTAATTTTGTTAGAATATGATTACTCTGAAAATTCAGATGGTTTTCTATCCACACAAGCTTTTAAAATGTTATATAAAGAACAGGGTATTCGAAAGCAAAAGGGACACTTGAAAACACATAGTTCTTTCTTTCACTGCAAAATATGGAATTTTCTATTTGGTGGAAACATTTCTGATCAGAATATTTTGAGTTGGTGCCTCATTTAACCAGACTCTTTGTATTATAAGCAGAAGGAAATGCTATTATAACACTTAAATAGTTAAGTGACTCTATGAGAAAAAGTCGTTTCAAATTCCAAACTGCCCAGAAGATTACTGTAATATTATGTTTTTCCCATTGCTTTTATTACTTCATTAAACAGTGCATTTCTTAAAATGATACTTCAATGAGGAAGTGAGGTTTATGTATAAAAATTATTTCAAAAGAGAAAGCCCTGGCTGCTAATTAATATATGCAGAGAAATTCTAGATAATTTGTTTTCAACAGGTACTTCAATTAATTGAAAACACAGACCTGAAGCTTTGGTTACTGTAGCTTTTGGGTAGAATTTACTTTTTGCCTTTAACCTAAGTTATCCAAATTGACATTTTATAAAATCTAATATTAAATACAAATAAGACTCATACAATATTTAAAAGATCTTTCATATAATACCCCTTAAATATATATAATATTTTCTAAGTTAACAAAACATAAGCAGTAACTATTTTTGATGCAATACATATTATCCACCTATATGATGTGTTATATTTATTATTTATTTATTCATTTATTTTTGAGACAGGGTCTTACTCTGTTGTTGAGGCTGGCCCTGTGCTCAGTCTGGAATTCACAGCAATCCTCCTACCTCTTTCTCCTGAGTGCTGGGATTACAGGAAGCAGCCACCATGCCCGGCACTGTGGTATATGGAACTGATTGCTGGTGGGCGTGAGTCTCCACACCTGATATTGTTGTGTGTAGTAAGGATGGAACCCAGGCACTTATGCTTGCAAGACAGGCACCAGAACTACTGAGCTAAATCCCTGGCCCACATTATATTTATTAAAGTAACCATTTTATGTATTTCTGTGGGTCCAGAATAAGAATGAACCATAATGACATACAAGATTAATACTGGATACAGCCTCATGATGGTCCCCATGTGACAGTGAGATGTTCCATACCAGGTGTTTTTAAAGCAAGCTTTTCTTGGGCTAATTATAGGTAACATTTTCAATAAACAGCTCAAGATAGAAACGGTCCAAATGTCTATCAATAGATAAACAAATTGTAGTACATACACAATATAAAGTATAATTCACCCATAAAAGGGAACCCATTCCCGACACAATGAAAGGTGCACTCAGGAAATCAAGACACTATTGTGATTCCATTTGAATACATAAAAAAATTCATGGAACCCAAACATATATTGGAGGTCACAAAGGCCGGAGAGGAAGGGACGAGAAAAATCATGTAAAAGATAAGGGGCTTTATTCTGCAATGATAAAAGTGCTTTGGAACTAAACAAGGTGGTGTCTGTATAGTACTGGAATGGGTTGAATCATTCACTTCACAATGGTTAACATTATACAAAAACTTAAATTTCAGACATTTTATTGTCTACTCAGAATGAGATGTCCTAGTGCTGACTAGAACACAAAGAACACAGAGGCAGCCTGTGTGGTGATGTCTCCCTCAGCTACCACTGAATAGTGCCTTGTCTCAGGTCCATGTATGGTGGAGTGTGGGGTGTGCACCCTAAGCAGAGGGATCTAGAGATAGCAGCACATGTGTGTGCATCATGCGAGCCAAAAGGAAGTGCTAAGGAAACAAACACAAATACCTAGGACCTACTGTTCTGTTTTACAATTTGAAGGACAAGTTTTCTTAAAGTTGATCCACACTATTACACAAAGACATGTTTCAAATAATTACGTCAAAGTATACTACAATACTAATACCTAAAGCAAAGGGTTTTTTTTTTTTTTACTTTATTAACAAACATGTTTAGAAACATGTCATTCATACAAGCAAAAAGAGAAAAGGATTCTGGAATCCTGGAAACTTGGCAAAAGATAAGAAAAAAAAAAAAAAAAAAAAAAAAAAAAAAAAAAAAAAAAAAAAAAAAAAAAAAAAAAAAAAAAAAAAAAAAAAAAAAAAAAAAAAAAAAAAAAAAAGAAAAAAAAAGAGATAAAAAAAGAGAAAAAAAAGATAAGAAAAAAAAAAGAAAAGGACCATATAACAACTTCATGGCTCAGTTCCTTTGAAACTTTCTTTTGAAAATTTTGCTTCTATAGCTAGATGATTTTAGATTTAAAATAAGTTCATTGCTTTCACATTGAAAAAGTAAAGAGTTGGGATTATAAGCAGTTGGTTCAAATTTCAGTGTTGCCATTACCATGTAAACCTGGTCAGAACAGCAAATTCTTTGAGTTTCTATATCTTCACCAAGATAATCCCATTTATACTTTCACAAATTAAATTATAATAGCTATGCCTAGCACATGGCAAGTGATTAACCCCATCTGCTTCTTTCCCTACTTACAAAACATTTATTCATATCTATTATTGTGAATATGTATATAAAATCAATAACCAAGAATGATTTTCATGTGTTATCACTCTTTTCATTAGGTAGGAAATGGTGTATATACATTGCGACTTACCCCACAGTGTCTGATATGTATATATATGCATACACACAAACATTATATATATATATATATATATATATATATATATGAACACATATACAAATATATGCACACACATGTATATACATATATGTGTGCATGTACAGATATATATGTAATACTGGGGGAGGAGAAAGGAGGGAATTAGATTATTAAGATATTAACCAATGCAAAGTGTCTTCAAATGCCTTTAGGCATGTTTAAATGAAGAGTAAAAACAGTGCTCCCCATAGTCATGATGCTACATGATATAGCAGCAGATCCCATCCCAGGAAGACTGCACATAGGTCTTAGTCTTATATCCCAATGTCAATTCTGAAAAACTTTTGCTCTTCAATAAATTAAAAATAAGAATACAATTAATTCTAATGATATAGAATACTTAAATACATAAGAAAGTATTATAGTTTTTAAAACAGTTTATTCATTATTGAATACCTGTGCAAAAATAAGGAACTATAATATATGAGATGTTGTGTGTAATGAAATATTAAAATAATTAGTAGACCATTATTCCTGCTGCTGAAAGAACCTGCAATGTGAGTTGGGGGTTAACCGTAACAGTCATAGACTAGACAAAAAATATTATTTCCTTTGGGGTTATACTCATATACATAGTTTTAAACTGATACTACAGAATAAATTTAGTATAGCTTCTATTCCTTAATAAATTAAGCTTTAAAGTCAAAATTCAAAATGTCATTTTCAAATTGTTCTAAAGAAGCCCAAGCTGAGACAGATTCAGTGATGGTATTCAACATATACAATATCTTTTTAACTACTTCCTGTCACAAAAATCATCCTTCTGTCTGTAATTTGTGTCCATTTTGTGACTCTAGAGAGTGACCAATGGAGAACTGTATACAGTCACAGAACGTGCGACTTGCTAAGGAACTGAGAAATTATGTAGTCTTATCCCACTCCGTTTTCAGATGTGGAGTCAAAGTTTGAAAAAGCATCATTTCCCAAATGTTTTGGAAAATACTACTTCCTCAGGATTTAATTAAGTGTTCCATGAAGAAAAATCTGTGTTAAGTAAGTTTCAGAAATACTGTACTAAATAAAGTTTGACAGGTTGATTTACTTCAGGAATTCTCAAAGTGAGACATGCGAATGTGCTCGGTGAACAGTATCACAGAGTCACTTGTGCAGCAGTTCCCACTCCTCTCCTGCCACAGGTGGTGCTTCCTGGAGTCACAGAACTACACATTGTAGGGAAAATGCTCTGGGAAACTTAACTCACAGATAATATGAAGCGACACTGGAAAGGTTGGGATCAGAATGTCACCTTCCAGTGAAGGAGCTTTCTACTACCACTGAAAAGGCTCTGACTGGACCATCTGCATTTCCTCCAAGCTTCATTAGTTCAAGTGATAAATTATTAAAGGATTTGTGTGGCAAATCCTTTATTTTGATTTGTAATGAAAGAGGGAAAATGGACTTTATGAAAAATATCTGCTAACTGACTATGTCATTTACTCAATTGCTGACACAATTCTGCTAAATCTGTGTTGTCTATTCATACCATCAAATCTTTTCCTGAGTCTCTTTGAGTCATTTATATATTCTTTTAAGTGGAGTTTTACACAGTTGAAAAAGGTACAAGGGCAAGAGAAAGAGTAATAATATCCACTTTCAGCACACTGGTCAGCTCTGGCCTGAAATTTCTTTAAGTGACAGTTTTTCTTTTAAAGCTGACCCTAAGGGTTTTAAGGCTTAGAAATTTGTACACTGGACACCATGTGATAAAATGTCTCTAAACGTACTTGTGTACTTGTGAAAAGGTATCATCAACACTCTTGAACCATACCTTATTATAACAACTATGTGCCATTCTGTTTTTCAGAAATAAATATAGGGCATGCGCAATTCTCAATTTCAAATAGTAAAACTTAATGCAAATAATGAGTCCTCTTTGCTTCTATGGAATTTTCTTTAAATATTCTGCAAAAGAAATCAACAAAAGTTGACTTTTTGAATACTTTTAAATTACTTTTAAAGTTCAAAGCAGAAAATGCCCAGATTTCAGTTTTAATTTTTATATGCTTGCTTGTGCAAGCATGCATGCATATGAGTACGAGAACAGACAATAATATCTGTACTACTCTTTGAATAAAACAAAACCTCATGGCTATTGTTTTAAAGAAACTGAACCCTCAAGATTGCCTGACTTTATTATCATTTGCTTCTGCTTGAGTTAGCTTCTGCTTAGTATTGTTAATTTATTTCACCTCTAAAATAAGAAAAACATTTAAATGATTTTGTTTTAAGTTTGCCCTATTTGGAAGTTTAGGACTCTACTTTCTCTCTTTTGCTCCTTTATTTAAAGGATATGTTTCTGTAGTCTACTGTGTATGCTAAAAGGATCTATGCTAGTGAGCTATATATGTCACTAAGACCGTAAAAGTTCATGGCCGTAAAGATAAGAGGATCTTGCATTAAGGTATCAGAAAATCCAATTATTGGAACTAAAGAAAAGAAACCAAAAGAAAGATGGGATGTAGCAAAAGAAGAGTTTATAAGGAAAGAAGCTTAAGTATGTGAAAGTCTGGAATCTCAAGGGTGGAAGACTTAACTGGGAAACTTCAAAGAAAGAACTCAGTCATCAGATAAGGGGAGGAACCCAAACCTAAATACTGACACACCTGTCACCAGCTCAGAGCTCCTTCACCGGTGCTGAAAATGCAGGCTGCCACTATCAGAGCCTGAGGGGGATTTATCATCATTAGCTTTCATTTTGCTGGCATAAATACACTGCAGTAACTTATTGCTTCCAAAATATATTTCAATGATATTGATGTCATTAAAAAAATTGATACATTTTGGTTTGAAATTTATTTTCTCACATGTCGCATTCGCTCATTCATTCATTCATGCATTCATGTCTTGAAGATTTCCTGTGCTAGATACTGTGCTGAACACTGTCAACTGCCTTGGTAATTTTATAGTTCTATATACCAAATAGACATAAAATTTATAAATTTGAAGATTGAGGTGTTTTAGCACATAACCACAAGTTCAAGTTCCAAAGACACAAACCATGATGATCAAAACTGCATAGGAACATCTTATGTAATAACAAACAATAAAGCTGCATTTCTTGCATTGTTTTTATATTATCTGAGAAAATAATTTTCCACAGTATTTTAATAAATAACATCTCACTAAAATCATTATAGTTTTGTGAGAATATATTTTGAAGGGAAACAATCCTGACTAAATATATTAAAAGAAAAATATATACTAGTAGCACATAGCATGCTCTCATTCCTAAGCTATAGAAAGCACATCTTATTAATACTAGGAGTTCCAAGAAGAGATGACTTTCAGTTGTTGTGTGTTTTTCATTAAGGGAAATTTTTAACAGTGTGATTAATACATCACTTGAGGCTAGATAGGCCAGCCAAGTGGAGACAGAAATAAAAGGAAGGATCAGACTGCACTCGGCCACTGTGACGAAAGGTAATATTTGGTAGAAAAAACCTGGGGGAAAGCAGGAGATTGTAGACAGCCTTGAGGAGGGTGAGCTACAGAGCCTAAATGGTATTTCTCTGCCAATTAACACAGGCTTCAACACGGATGAGCAGAAAACTGGTAGTATCACTGGTGGGAAAATGAAAATATAACAAAAACAAACAATGATGAAGGAAGCAGATACAGACCAAAGAGGGGAATAAGATGTTCCTTCTCAAAAAAATATGAAATTTCTATTTTGTGAATTCTTGACTGTGATCTAAGGATCATAAGTCCTAAAAATGTGACTTCAAGTTACTATTTCCTTTTCTTGTTTTTCTGTATGGCCTCCAAGTTTGTAGAAAAAGGACCCTCCCTTTGAATGCATGGAAACATGCATTCAAATTCCTGTGGGAAGGACTACTAGGAGTAACCAGTCAGTGTCGAGGCCCAGGCACAGCAAGCTAAGCCTTTCATCACTGACCCCATTCTCCCTCAAGTTCTTTGTTTTAAAGAGAAATATTTAAATATCACAGTCACTCACCTTTAGATGACCACAGTTTGGGATGATTAGTTTTTAGATCAATTAAAATCTTTAAAGTATATTTATTTATGCATATATAAGTGCTATATATATATATATATATATATAGCACTTATATATATATATATCAATTCATGTGTGTGTGTATATATATATATACAAACACACACACACACACACACACACATTATTCATATAAGCATATAAGCTTAACTAAGCAGAAAATGAAGAGAGATTTTATCCAGAAAATACACATAAAACAAATCCTTTGGAAAAGTAGCTTAGCACTGTTAGCAAGCTAAAACTCATGCCAAAGTCTTTTTATTTTCATTTTTAGGTAACTGACCCTCCTACTGAATCACCTATTCTATTATGTTAACAGACAAACAAATAATTGAAGAAGGGTTACTTAACGTGAATAGAACCTTCCTTGATTCTACAAAGGCAAAATATATATTTACATAATGATATTCAGAGTTACACTGCTCTAGAAAAAACAACAATGGCTATGAGAACTTTTTTTTTTTTAATCTTTATTGGTACATTAAATATACACATCATGATTGCACTCCATAATGGGGATTTGTACCAGTATAAGACACAACTTAATTCTCATTTTTTCCCATAGCCCTACCCACCCTACCACCCCCCATATACATAAAATTTGTTTCCTTACTTTTTTGTTACATTCTCAACATTATCCCCTTTCACCTTATTTTACATTGAGCATTTTCTATTTCACAATATATAACATACAATGCTAGGACTCACTTACATCTTCATTTTCTCATACCAGAGAAAAGATGTGATATGTACCTATCTGTGACCTATTTATTTCACTTATGAGGATATCCTCAAGGTATGTCCATTAACTTTTGCCTACAAGTCAAATCTTTGAACCAAGCCACAGTGTCATATCTGTGTTGAAGGAGCAGTGGTATTCGCTAAATTGTAGCAGGAGATAGGTTTTCTTTTTTTTTTTTTTTTTCCCCTTTTGTCTACTTGGATCAAAAGAAAGGTGTGCACCTTATTTTTAATCCCATTGCTTCACATAAAACCAGGGAGAACATCAAAGACAGAGTAGGCAGGTTTAACTATTAGTACCAACATACTCCAAAGTTTAAAATTTCTTCCAGATAGCTACCTCACTTTGAAACAGACCACCATTGTGTTGTTCACAGTCAGTATTATAGTCTACTGTATTTCAGTTTTTACTATACTTAAAAATTCTGCTTAAAGCAAGCAGGCATACGTTTGTAGGACAATTCAATAATATTAGAATAAAGTACAAGTCACATATACTTATTTTTAAAGTTGGCTCAGCTGTCCATCCAAATTTTATGAAACAGAGGAAACTGAATCAAATGCAGTTGTAAATTGTATTTGAGAAGAGTAATACTTCCCCACATCTGAAGTCTATTGAAAGCTCATGAGTAAGAATTTGGGGAACAAATCTTTTCTGCTCAAAAAATGTGTCAGTAGAGAAATTCTCAGAAAATCACATACAATTCATCAGAAATCATGCAATTCTTTTTCCAAGCAAGATAATAAAAGAAACTTGCTGCTCTGAAATCTGTCCAAATAGATCTAAAAACTAAGTATGTAAAATAATTCATAAAGATTTTTGCATTAGAAGATGCAGCATATGCAGTAGACATATCAAAAAAATATTTAACAGCTTGAGAGCCCAGGCATCATAAAGTCAAATGGACAATGGCAAAGTAATTGGCAAGATGAATTGGTATACAAGCTTGGCCTTGTGAATATCTAAAATCCACAGAGAAAACACAGTTGATTTTGCAGAAATATGGGCAGATGACATGAGATTTCCTATCATCATCATTATAACAGCAGTGATTCCAAATATATATTAAGTCCCTAACAATGGTAGTACACTGCCACTAGTTCATCACAGAGATCCAAAAAAGTGTCAGGGCATGGAGGCTCACACCTATAATCCCAGCACTCAGGAGGCAGAGGCAGGAGGATTGCCATAAGTTAGAGGCTGGCCTGGACTACACAATGAGTTCCGGGTCATCCTAAACTACAAAGCAAGAACCGGTCCCAAAACACTATAAGCAAAATAAAACAAAACAAAACAAACATAAAAAGGCATGTACATAGGCGTACGAGATAGCGTCTATGTCTTTATGACTGATTCCTTCACAAGGAAGATAGGTGGTGATTATCCCTAAAAGCACATGTTTAGTGCTAAAGAATGGTATGATCAGCAATGATAAAAAAAAAATCAAAGAAGTTGTTCTCCCTACGATTAGGAAAAACTGGGTTATCTCCTGGAGAAGGAGGTAGCTAAATTTGGAGTTAAAGAAAGTGTACACTGGTCTTAGGTACAAATTTAAGAAGAAAGACATTTCAGGAAAAACTGAACTCTAATGTCTACTACCAGAAATATGCATGCAATTAGTCTGAAATCAAATTATCCTCATTTAATCTTTTCAGCAAATGTTATATGTTTTTATTTTCATTAAATAATTTAATATCTATTGAATCTCATCAAATGCATCTGTACAAGATTTGAACACAGATCTAGTTCATCTAAAATTCATGTTTTCTTTTTCCACAAGAGCATAATAGTGCATCAACTAAAAGGTATTAAGTTGGAAACACATTTTCAAACTGGTTGCAATACCTGGTTACTGTTGTTTTCATACTTTTAAAACCATCAAATCTGATGCTGATATGAACTATTTGATTTAGCAAGTTTATGTGGAATGGCCAAAGAAGACTAGCTCCTAAACACAAAACTAAAGGTCTGTTCTGTGTAGAGAGGACTATAACTAATCTCTACTACTAGCCTCTTCATATGAATTTAAACAGGCAACTTACTACCACTATCATATCACAAAATTTAAGAGCCAGTATCGATAAGGTGATTTGAATGATCAGAAATAATGCTAACATTATCAGACCAAAAAGGCCACATTAAATTTTATTATAGATGGCACTTTCATACATGATTGGGCCAGATGGAATATTAGCTAAAAGCTAACAGAGTTAGGATCTTTTTTATTTTGTGTTCATTATTGTTTTAAACTGCAATGTAGAAATGATCCACCAACCTATAAAAAATCTACTCCTACTTCTGCTATGCAAGTGAGCTATTTTTTCAGGGGTATATGGTGACTATAACATGATACAACATAATTTTACAATGAAAAGCAACCCAAAAGAATATTGATGATTCAATTTTGAAATGAATGAACTTGATTCTTTTAAAAAAGCTAACATGATTACACAGTAGCAGAGAAACAATACAAAACAAACTGACAAATAAAAAATGAGAATCAAGTGTCATATTCTGGTACAAACTCTCAATGTTGAATGTGATGATGAGGTGTATTCATAATGTACCAATAAAGATTAAATAAAAATTTAAAAATTAAAAAAAACTCCAGAAAATAACTTTCTTTAGAAGACTACACAGTTAATTTGCACTGTTATTACTATAAAATAGTCAACACGAAGGATCCAGCACTGTAATTATAGTAGAGGACTTGCTGGTCATGGTGGCTCAAGCCTATAGTCCTAGCTACTCAGGAGGGTGAGGCAGGAAGATTATAAGGGAGAGAGAGGGAGAGGGAGAATAGGAAAAGGGGAGAGAGGGAGGCAGAGAGCACATCTACATTGTCATTTTCCTTCAGGGAATCAAATACTGTTTTTGAAAACAACTTGGAAGGTAACAACTTGGAAGGTAACATATTTATCCATATGTGACTCTGAGTAGGTTTAATCTCAGAAATGACCCTCTTTGATGATGCTAAGTCATAAATCCTGACCACTTGGAAAAAGACATACGCACTCACCAGGACCACTGTGAGTAACCTGAGACAAGAGCTATCTTTTGAAAAGTTCAGCTGAAGGCAGCCAGGAGACTTCCTTGGCCTTTCAAAGCAAAGGCAAAGGCTATGCAAACTGCAGACAAAGACTTTTTTCAAGCGAACTTCTAAGACACTCATAATATTTATAACAGTGTTGAGTTTATCATTCAGCAATTCATGAAATCATCATGCAAGGATTTTGGAATATTACAAATTTCCCTAATTTGAAATAGTATTTTCATGAAGATTTCTAAATTGATGCCTAAATTGCTGCAAGGACAGAATACTCAACACTCACAACTTAAACAGAGAAAAGTTGACTTTGGCTCATTTCAGTGCATGGTTGGCTGGCTCCAAGGCAGAGACAAAATGGAAGTGCAGCATGGTAGAGAAAAAGGCGCTTGACCCATGGGCCAGGATGACAGATGGAAGGAAGACATGGACAAGAATATACCTTTCTACAAAGAAAAGCAAGAGAATAGAAGGAAAAAAATAAAACTTTCCAAAGTTTTATAAGTAATGAGCAGGAGAGGAGTTGAAGGGGTGAGGGGAATGGGGAAAGAAGAATCATGATTCATTAGCTTCAGGTACAAATGCCCTATGGTGAATGTTATCATTATTTATATCCAAAATGTGCCAATAAAATTAATTTTGAAAATAATATACCCTTACAGAACATGCCCCAGTGATTCCCCTCCATACAGAGCCCATAATAATATGAAACTTAGTTACTCAAGTTCAACTGCTCATTAACCATCATGATCGTATTACTTTTCACAATGAGAATTTTGTTTACAAGTGTAATTTGGGTTCTATTCTACATTGAGTAGAGTAGTACTCTGGCAACTGGTATCACTCTTACCTCTTCATATTTCTAAAAACAATCTATGATCTTATGTAAATTTCCAGTTTGATGTGTTTTAGTCAAATGCTTGATATCTTTCATTATGAAAATTAAAAATAATTATGAAGAAATGACAATTCGTTCAGGAGACTATATGGAGTATTCGCTCATCTGAAAGCATGTGGTTTATGCATATTATATTAGCTTACTGAATACTAAAGTGGCTTGTTGTCATCCTACCTACTGACTGAATGTAACTTTTAGTGTATATTAGGATACTTCTTGTGTATGCACTGTACATCTCATTCTATGTATATTTTTGAATTAATGAACCATCTATCTACTTATCTATCTCCCAAAGACAACAAGCAGTCACACTAGTTTAATATGCTTTATAAATGAACTATAACACCAAAATGTGCAAATGATTATTTACTGCTTTGTAACAGCATTTTATGGGGATACCTTTCCAGAGTTTATTATTATTGTTATTATTATTACTGTTATCATTATTGGAATAAATAAACAATTATAAAGAAACTGACAATTGTTTCATTTTGAAAATATACTTCTTACTGTGGAAGTTAATCTTCAGTCCCATTGAGAGGTGAAAACAGAACCCACCACAAATCATGGAATAATTGATAACACAGCAATTGTAACCTACAGAAAGTCATTATATAAGTTCTACCATTCTAACTATCTCACTGCCTGTGGGAATTCGCTGATACTGGAGAATAATAGAGATTGGTTTTTCAGATCAAATGCTACAACCCTATTTCTCACATTGGTTGAATCTCTCTACTATGTCTTCAGTGGGTGCCTTACCAGCTGAGCTGCTGCAAAGAAGTAAGACAAGGGCCTGGGGAGCCACCAAAGCAGTGGAAAGTAAATGCTTTCCTCAGACGAGAGAATAACACAGTATATCACATAGCCGAGTGATAAACTCAGTGATTACAAGGTAAGCATAGGAATTTAAAAAAAGGAAAAGAACACCACAGGATGGAATACCTCACACTGATTACAGGCCAAATACAGAAAAATGAGTCTTCCTTTGTCCTTTTTTTTTGGTTCTTCATTTATTTATCCAGCATTTGCTGACCTCTTACTGTAAGTTAGAATCAACAGCAACGTAGGAAGATTCCTAAAGTGTCTCTAATGTATATCTGATGGTAGTGGGGCTGTTTGGAGGATAATTAAATCAAAAATTATAGGAATAAATTATTATCACTGATAGTATAGTATCATGTACCGATACATGATATTACACTGTCACATACAAATTCCCAATGGATGTCATCATAAAGTATACCTAAAATGTACCAATAAACTAAGGAAAAATAATAAATAAAAGAGTTGCATTGAACACAAAAGTCCAAAGTCCTACTACGATTTAGCTCATGTCATTAGCTGTAGGCTAGACATCCTAGACCACCAGCTGTGGTCGCTCTCTCTCCTATCTCCCTCCACTGTATCATCTCATGTTCTTTTTCCTTTTCCCATATCTTCAAACTCACACCCCCACCGACAAGCACACAGGGCTTTTCTGTGACACATATTTTCATATAAGAATATTTACTTGATAACTCTTAAAGTAATGGGTAGCTAACTCTTCAGAAGAAAGTGCAGAGACAGTTTGCCTACTGGTGTTCGCATTTGCCGTAGTTATTCTTGGCATCAGGCAACACATGTTTTTAATAAACGTGTAAAAACAGTGCAGATCTAGCCGTAAATATGTTTTTCTTGGTAATGTAGGCTGACTATAATGATTAGATTGACAGTCATTGGGTTTTTTTCCCCTAAAAATCACCATATAGTAGAAAGAGAAATAGTTGGAATGATGGGGCCCAAGAAAGTCTTATGATACCAATACTGTGATGATAATCACTGTTTATGACAACACTCAATTTACAGTAAAAACATGTTCAGAACACTGCATGTTTTGTTTAGTCTCTTAGAAATATCCAGTTCCATGTGAAGTAGCCTATATCTATAATTAGAACTAAGCCACATAGTCAGATGCCTGTCAATACTAAGGCAGGCAACTTAAAAATAGAGCAAACACTGAAAACCCATTCATACATGACCTAGACAAATTTCTTTAAAGTGATACACTTACTTCAATTTCATTATTATCAATAATAGTCAATGGGCCCAAAAATGTATGTGGATAATTGGTAAGTGTCTCAGTAAAGCAATGAGAATGACTATCTACTAACTTCATACAAGGTCATGTAGAAGCTTCTGTTTAACAGTAAATGAGACTTTAAATTTTGCTTCCTACTACTAAGAGACACAGTCTATATGAACCCATTTAACCACACAGACATGTCAAAATATCTCTTCTCTGAGTGCCTAAATAATTACTGTAGAGTTCCCACTCATAAGAGAATAACACACATTAGCAACCTAATAATGTTTCATTATAAACTACTGGAGACCAATATTTATTAGATTCAGAATGCCCAAGCCAAATACCTATTATAGTTAATATGTCAAGAAAAATACACGCAGGGCTGGGGAGTTAGCTCAGTGGTTCCGGCGCCTATCTTGCAAGCGCAAGGACCCGGGTTTAATCCCTGGTGACCACATACCATAATGGGTGTGGAGATTCACCCCAGCAGCAACCAGTACCACATACCACAGTACCAAGAGTGGTGGCTCACGCCTGTAATACCAGCACTTGGGAGGCAGAGGCAGGAGGATTGCTGTGATGTGAGCTTGAGACTGAGCTCAGGGCCAGCCTGAACCATAAAGTGAGACCCTGTCTCAAATAAATAAATAAATAAATAAATAAATAAATAAATAAATAAATAAAAATTGTAAAAACTAAACTAAAATAAATAAATTTAAAAAAAAGAAAAATACATGCATACCATAGGTGGATATAATTAATGAAGCCATCTACCATTTGTAATACAGGAGTTGGCAAAAAAGAAATATATAAAGCAAAATTCTGGCAGTGCATTATTCTGAAAACTTAAGCCATGGATCTATATACCTTTTTGTTAATAACTCTCTATATTAGAAATGAAAACTTCGTCAAAATTAATACTGGGTAACTAATAGCTTGCCAGTTCATTCACTATCATATTTTTGTTTCTCTGTTGACAAAACCAATAGAGTTTTTATTAACTACATGTAGGAAATGATGAACATGGTTAGAGGATGACAACTGCCTTCCAGTTTTACATACATTGTGAAAAGAAAAATATTCCAGATGTCACCACAGGGCAGCAGTAGGGAAGTCAACTGTAAGGAAAGAAATTTGGGCCCAGGAACACTTGGATTCTCATAATTGAGGCTGTTAGAGCACAGAGGAGCTCTCGGTAGACAAGGGGGTTCCCAGCTGTTGGGAGAAATGACTGAGAGAACAACCACTTAGCAGGAACAACCTAGACAGTGTGAAGAGAGCCGAGAGGGATTTCTCTTACAATTCAGTGGATTAACCACTAACAATAATGATGACAGTAATGGTGAAAGATTTAGAAACCATACAGCAATGTGAAATCTAAGGGGAAAAAGAGCAATTAATTATTTTAAATCATCTTCTCTACATCCTAATTTTAATGACAGTAACTGAGACTTATTGGTTCACCTTTTAGGAAAATATATCTTTCCTTAAGTAGAGTAAAAGTAAATTGTCAGTAGTTAGCTATGTTGATGAAGCTGGCTCATTACACTTTCAATCAGCACATCGATGTGTACAGCACACACTTATTGTTTGTCCCTGTTTGTATCCCTCTCTCTCTCCTTCTATCCCTGTCTCCTTCTATCTTGCTGCACAGACGAAGCTGGTCTCAAAATTGTGATCCTTTTGCCTCCAGGCTTCCAGAGGGTGAGTCCTTGTGTCCAGTTGTTCATTTTTTTTTTTTTTTGTTAAAACAATGAAGTGTTATGAATGGGATAAGTTAGGATAGGACAGGACTATATATACATATATACACATGTATACTATATATACACAGTTTATATAGTTTCCATTGTCCCAAAGCATATATGTTTTCTTGCAGCTTCGCTTTTGTTTTATATATAACAATTTATCATGTATATCTTTGTAATTAGTAAATAAGAAACTACACCATTTTTAACAACTGCATAGTATTTCACTGGATGTCTATGCCATATCTATCCTAACAGACACTTATGTTCTTTACAAAATTTTACTTCAAAATATTACAACCATCTTTCTACTTTTGCCTTTATATTGTATTTTTTCAGGAAACAAAGCTATCAATAGAATTATTATTATTTTTTTTTTTTTTAGGTTTTTTTGAGACAGGGTCTCGCTTTGTGGTTCAGGCTGGCCCTGAGCTCAGCCTCAAACTCATATCACAGCAATCCTCCTGCCTCTGCCTCCCGAGTGCTGGGATTACAGGCGTGAGCCACCACGCCCAGCACTGTGGTATGTGGTACTGGTTGCCGCTGGGGTGAGTCTCCACACCCAGTATTGTTATGTGGTTACCGGGGAATCGAACCCGGGCCCTTGCGCTTGCAAGACAGGCGCCGGAACCACTGAGCTAACTCCCCGGCCCTATCAATAGAATTATTAAAGCATAAAGAATATATATTTCAGGTCTAGGGATTTAGCTCAGTGGTTCCAGAGTCTGCCTAGCAAACACAAGGTCCCGAGTTTAATCCCTCAAACTACATACTACCGTGCCATGTGTAGTGGCTCACACCTGTAATCTCAGCACTCAAGAGGCAGATGCAGGAGGATTGCTGAGAGTTCAAGGCTAGCCAAAGGTACACAGTGGATTTGGGGCCAGCCTGAACTACAAAGTGAGTCCTTGTCTCAAAAAACTTAAAAAAAAAAAAAAAAGAAAAAGAGTAACACATTTTAAACTTCTCAGTGACCCAACAGTTATATTAGTATTAGTATCCTAAAAGCTCCATATAAATGTATCCATTTTCTGAAACTCTAAAGGACATCAGATAGTATCATCCTTATTATTTTATTAGTCTAAAAGTTATTTTCCATATATTGTCATTATATACATATTTTATAGAAAAATAGTTTACAGTGTGAATCTATAAAACATACACACACATATATAAAAACTCCTCATTTCCTGATATCTACCACATATAATGGCTACCATGTTCAAGTTACCTTAACAAGACCAAAGAGTTACAAAAGAGACTATGTTACAAAATTATACTGTTTCCCCTGATAATTTAGTGGGTTTTTTTCATTTGTTTGTTTTGTTTTTGGTACTGAGGATCAAACTCAGGACCTCACACTTTCCAGGCAGGCACTGTGCAGCTGAGCTAAACTCCTGGCCGTTGGTGAGATTTATTTAAAGTACACATAATAGATTAAGGACTAAGAGCTTAACATGGTGGTGCAGGCTTATAAACCTGTTACTCTGGAGGCTCAGGCAGAAAGATTGGAAGTGAGGCTGTACTGGGCAACTAAGGGAGCTGATATCTCAAAATAAAAAAAGGGGGGCTGGAAGTACAACTTGGGGCTAGAGTGTTTTCCTGAGCATCATGAGGCTCTGGGTTTGATTTTAAGACCCGCCCTAACCAAAAGACATAGATAATACACAAATGGGATAAACAATGGTGAGAGAGAAAATACTGCCCAAGGAAGGAGACGTGACTAAGACCTAAAATGACCACTGATTTTGTAGAGGAGGAAGAATAAGATAGAGCTGAGGATGTAGCTCAGTAATAGAACAATTGCCTGCCTACCACATGAGGTCATGGGTTTAATCCTTAGCAATGGAAAAAAAAGTGGGGAGCAAAAAATTTAATGGAACAGCTGACCAGAGCTATGACGAATGAGTACAATGCTGCAGGGCACACAGAGGCTGAGGGAGCAGCCAAGAGGAAAGGAGTGGCTACAGTCCTGCCAGTCAGCTGAGCTGAAGCAGATGATGTGCATGTGTGAAACAATTTCAAGCATTTTATTTTTTACATGAACTTACTTTTCTTCAGATCACCTATTATTACCCCAAATTATAGCTCAAGCTATGCACCACATACAGTAAGCCTGACTCCCAGCTTATCTCCTCGAAAGGGTTGAGCAATGTGTCTTCTTCAATGACGAAGCAGGATGGAGTTGGCACACAGTAGACCCTTGAGGAAAGGTTTGCTACAGGGACCAGTATCATGTGAGGTCACTCCAACAGAAGTCAGAAAGGAATCTGAAGTATTGTGGAAGCTGGAAAGGAACATGATAAAGCTAGGCCTGCGTGGTACTGAAATGTGATGAGGATTTAGTCCAGTTCTCTTTTGCAGGGGAAACTGATCTGCTGGCAAAATCAGAGAGCAAGCAAGGAGAGCAGGCAATATTACCAGGACCAAGAAAACTAACTCAAAAAATAGGTGGGGAGCATACCCATAAAGAAGGAAGAAAGGGTTGGCTAAAGAGTGACTAACAAGAAATAATACTCACTGTAAGTGACAGCTTACTCAGCCTCACTTTGTGTTAACCGTTCAGGGTGCACCATTTTAATCCTACCAGGTAGGCATTATTATTTCCCCAGATTTCAAAGTGAGGAAACGGAGACACAGAAAGGTACAACTCACCCAAAGTCACAAAACTAGTAAGTGGGGAGTAGGGTCATTTCTGTTCTGTGTCTATAAAGCCTGTGTGATTTCCCTTACCATAAAAGAATAAGCTTGGGTTAAGGGTTCATGAAGGTGGTCATGATCACACATTGATACTGCACATACATATTCATGTCCAAACTCTGGGATTCTCAAGGAAAAATAAATTGATCAAGTATGTGCTAGGTCAGTGTTTTCATGACCAATTACTGGGTCATGAAATCCATTACTGAGTGATAATCAGCATTTTAAAAAGAAATGAAATAGGTAAGATAAAAAGGGAAAGAAAATGTTAAAGGAAACTGCTATTGTAAGGTTTCATGAAACTTTTGTTTGTTTTAGGTATGTATGCATGTATGGAGTGGAAAACTGTGCTAAACGTATTTCTAGCTATGGGCTACAGTCAAAAGACAATTTCAGAGTCACTATGTTAGATCATCTGCTGACAATCTTACGAAGAAATAAGAATTTAGTTGATATCTGTAGAGAGGCAGGGAATAAGAACATAAAATGCTAACAGAAACTCAGGCTATGTTTCAAAAGTGGCACAAATCTTAAAACAAATATGCACAAACTCTCACTTGCTTTACTCGCAACAACTGTCTCCATGGCTGCTATATTAATAAGCAAGTGTGCTTGCTGCAAGCATAATTACAGTACCTTACACCCAATGGGGCATAGATGAGTTTATCAAGTGCTTCACACACTACATCCTAGTAACACCTGGTGTTTGAATTTCATTCTCAGAATCAAGGATCTGCAGTTACCAAAGCAGAGCCAGGACCAGAAACCAGGGCTCTGTCTCCAACTCCTGCATTGTCCTTTTAGGTCAGCACATGAGTCAGCCACAAGGCACAGGGAGTAGAGCACAGCAGTCTCTTCCAGGTTTTCTTCACCCCAGGCTGGGCTAAGGGCCCACAGACTCTGTGACTTCCACCCATGCAGGGGTACTGAGGGCTCTCCATTTTGAATGGAGGGATTTAGAGGGGAGAAGCCATTTCAGGCAGAAATGAATCTCTGACAGTCCATCAAAAACTGTTAAGGCAAGATTTCCTCAGTCAGACTCAGCTCTGTAGAAGAAATGGAGAAGGAAGCATAATCCGACGAGTCAGCACAGTGAAGGTTCACTGCTCACAGTAATAAATACTCTAGTGAAAAGAAAACTATAAAAGGTGTTTTATTTTCCCACTCACTCCTTTCCAGAATATGAGACCCTGAAGGTGCTGCAGGGATCATTTAGGCCAGCCTCCTTTACTGAAGAGGTGACAGAAGCCCAGACAGGTGAAGTGGATGGGCCAAAAGTCACAGTTACCAAGCCGCAGAGCCTGCAAGGCAAAATCACACTACACACGCATTTTAGTGAAACTGCAGCTTCTTCAAGGAAAGGTAAAGTGATGTGGACACAAAGCAAAAAAGGAGATGGCTCTGAGGGCTTGGTCTGTGCACCCGCGGGCTAACAAGCTCAGGAAGACTGAGCACGCTTGGAGCACTAAACTGCCACAGCTTGTGGACTCCACTTACCCAGACTCCTGCCTGCAGTTGTGGCCTGCTCTCCGCTAAGAGTTCAGAGGTCAGGACTCCTCACCCTGCATGAGATGACCCAGACACACGGTCCCACGTTCACCCCAGTGCTAGGAATACAGCTCTTTTTTCCCTTTTGTTGCTTAACTTCTGTTGAAGCCAAATTCTTTCATTTGTTCATAACAGTGACAATTATAGTCAAACAGCATGATCAAACAGAGTAAAAATAATATGCATTTTAAAGATATTATTTTATAACACAGATCTGTCCCTTGGGTATTTCTTTAATAATGCTTTAAAATCCAAAATTGGCCCTAAAAGCTTGATACTGAATCCCACTTATATTTGAGGCTCTGTAACTAAGAAACAACTTTTGAAAAGGAAGGAGATAAAAAATGAACTTTGGTTAGTCTAGCAGATGCCAAGTGTAAGTCCCTGCACTGTGCAAAGCTTCAAATGAGTTTGTATCTGAGGTAAGGGAAGACTTGTATACTTCTAAATATTTATTGGTGCTAATTTGTCATTATTAATATACAAGTAAGGGATAACTCTTCAATTTTTGAAGTCAAATATTACCATGCAAGTGGTGACAAGTATTCAAGTGTTCTGAAGTGGAACACACACACACACACACACACACACACACACACACACACAATGAACCACAAGTTTTACCTTCTGAAACTGATGATTCACATGAATTTTTTTTAAAAAGGAATGAAATAAAGAGGAAGGTAAAGATCATTAACTTTCACATTTTAGCTTATGTTGAACATTCTGCTCACCAAATGCATAGCTTTTGTGAGGCCCAGTTGTTCTTAGCTGAAGATCTGTGTAGAGGTCAAGACAAACATGAGAGAAAGCAGGAAAGGTGAGGCCGGAAGCTGCAGCACCCCCAGCCCCACTGCACATAAGGGCGGGACCAGCATGGAAGAAAGATGCATACAGCTGCAGGAGAAGGCAAGTGAGCACTACAGGAGGCCACAGCGGCCGCCCTACATCCCCATCACGCTTTAGGCCCTCAGCATGTTCTGCTCAGAGGATCCACCGTGTGCCCATGTTTGCTACAGAGCCAGAGATAGTCTGGGTCATAAGACAGATCTAGGAACTCAGCCCTGCCAGGTATAAACAAACGAAGTTCACAAGTGACAAACGGAAAGATGCAGGCATGTAGACTTTAGAACTGGACTTGAGATCTAACCCTTTGGAATTAAGAGCCACTGTTTATTAGCTCTGTGACTTTGGGCAAATCACCTCATCTCCCTGTGCCTCCAATTAAACACCTGCTTCAAAAAGCCCTCCTTAAGATCAACTTAACCAACATGCTTTAATTTCGGAGGCCAACTTCTGATGCAGTGAGCTTTATGTCATATAAGTATTACTATGCATAGGTATGCTTTCCTGTACATTAAGCTTTATAAGATGTCATATGTAAAGAAGGCAGTGACTAGCAAATTTTAAACAAACCTTCAATGCTGTATTTTTAGATTTTTTTCAGTAAAATCCAACAATTCAGACTTTAAAAAGAACTATCTTACTTCTCACCCTCTCCCACTAAAGCCAACCCACCTCCCACCCCCGCCTTTGATGTGGTGAGTCACACAAGAAGGAGATGGATATCTGCCTGTTTTGTTTGTTTTTGAGACAGGGTGTCATTTTGTAGTTCAGGCTGGCCCTGAGCTCACTGTGTAGCCCAGGTGAGCCTCAAACTCACAGTAATCCTCCTGCTTCTGCCTCCCGAGTGCTGGGATTACAGGAGTGAGCATTGTGGTGTGTGGTACTGATTGCTGATGTGTGTGAGTCACAACACCTTGTGATATGTGGATACTGGGACTCAAACTAGGGATCTTGCACTTGCAAGGCAGACACTGAAACCACTGAGCTAAATCCCCGGCTGAAATCTGTTTTGATACGACAATGAATCAAGGCTTTTTTGGAGGAAGATCAGGATCCTTTAACTAGAGAATCTACAAAAAACAGGTCAAATAAAATATATAAGAGGAAAGGTATGAAGAATTCAAGAAATCTTTCAAATACTTAAAATCAATACCAATGACTTCCAATTCAATTTTTCATAATGTTAAAATAATACCTCTTTAAAAAGAAAATTTCGTCAACTTCCATCTAGCGAGGTGTCCATTCAGTCATATTTTTGTGTAAAACATAAAAAAAAAACTTGTCAATTTTTAATAATGGTCCTAAAGTATCCAAATTGCTGACTTTTTTTTTTTTTTTTTTTTTTTTTTTTTGGTGGTGGTGTCAGGAATCAAATTCTAGCCTTTGTGCTTCCAAGGTAGGCATGGTACCATCCGATCCAAATCCCCGGCCTGAGACAAATTTTTTAAATGACAGATTGAGCATGGCGTTCAATTTTCCTATATGACTAGAAAAACATTAAATACATGTCTGTGTATATTGTCACTTCAGAAAATTTGTCTACTGGTAACTAACACAGTCAATGACACATTATAAAACTTATTTTTAATGCTTTGAGAAACTTTCTTGAACAGCTCTACATATCCATCCATCTTGCTCTTTAAAAAACTGCCATCCTACTTCAAATGAACACAAACTATTACTTAAGTGACTGAGAGAATGAGGTGAGCAAGAGACAGAGTGCTGGTGGCTGATGAGACATAAGCACACCATCTTCTCGGCCTCATAGAACTTCCAGTCTTCTTTTTGCTAAAGAAGGAAATGAAACCAAACAAACCCTGACTCCTTGTTTCCCACATGACCTGGATGCAAGGAGTAGCAACCTGACCTCCAACTATACACA